>QFEA01000617.1:0-17354 GCA_003315975.1 Lactifluus echinatus | reverse complement strand
AAGACTCTTTTCGTCTCTTGGTGGATAGGAGGAATCCTCCGAGGCAGAGTTAGCGTGATACAGGAACGAATCGTGCTCAGTTGCAGAAGTGGCAGAGTAGTCATTGATACGAGGTGCACGTTCCACCACGAATGGCCGGTCTGCATTGAGAGGAGTTGCCGCATTGGTCCGAGTTGACGACACGTTTGTAGCAGATAGGGAGCTAGGGGTTTCAGCACCCGCGTCGAACAACAACGACGTGTGGATGTCTTGAGCGTGGTCTGGCAAGTTCAGCAAGTGTGCAGGTGAATCATGGACGCGATCTTCGACGTCCTTGAGGTCTATTTCAAGTTCTGAGCCGTTAAACCTCGAGATCATTCGGAGCGACTCGACAGCGTCCTGTAGGCGCCCTGCATGTACCAAATAACGTGGCGATTCGTGGAGTCGGAAGAAAACAATACGTGCGATGAACATCACTAACGTCTTTGTGCATACCAATCAGCGGACGGACCCGAGGGGACGAGAAGGGTACACACAGTGAGACCAAGAGAAGCGAACTCGTATGTCCAACCGCTATTTCTATCCAAGTCACAAGGAGCGGGCAAAGGCGCACAAGAATTGTTGGGTATGACCGCTATGGCAACGAATGCAGCAAAGACTGAGCCGAAGGAGCAGAACACGGAGAGGACAGTGACAAGATATTCTTTCCCGCGGGGGATGTTCTCTAGGATAATTGTACCATCTATGGGCATCGATCCCTTTCATGCGTTAGCGCGTAGAAAAGAGACAGCGCTTGGAAGGGCGACATACCCCGATAGAGCTACCAAGGAGGAAGAGAATAACACAAAGCATAGGAAATGAGGTAGCAAACGAGGCCAATATGCCGAAAAGGGCCGTCAAGAATAAGGTCGCGTTGAATGCTGGAATGCGACCCCTGAGATCGGAATCTTCGGGGAGCAGCAAGTTGAACGTTGTTCAATCGCAGACAGAGAGCGACGTACAGGTTCCCCAGCCGACGGCGCCAAACATCATGCCACCAAACATCGACGAGGACAAGATGCCGATTTGGTTGTCAGGAACTACGCGCATCAATGCGCGTCAAATGGGCTATTAGGCTGCAAGGACCTACGCGCAAAATGGCGTTGCACGCGGGGAAGTATGATGGCATTGGCTTGCAGCCACATCTGAGATCACGATAGAGCGGGAACGGTCGAGTTGTAGGATCGAACTCACGTTATCGGCCATCCAACCTTGAAAAGGACGCGTCGCTCGGTGATCCCTCGAATAGACAAGGGGCAACACCACTCACCGAAGCCACATAGTAAGACAAGCGTCCATTGGTAATTGCCTAGAGTGACGTGTCAATGTGGTCAGTCAGGGATTGGTGAAAACATCGAGACATACCCATTCCAATCCTGTCCATGGTCCTATCGAGAGGGGTACGAGGAACCCCATCACTTTCCTCGGACTCGTCGATAGCATGGCTGTCGTCGTGACTGCTCAGTCTCGAGTAAGACATGGGTGTTGTGCCAAAGCCAGCTTGTACCGGTACTTATGTAAACGAGAACAGCGCTGTAGTGGACAGCGACACATATGGTAATTTTTCTCGACATCTGTCGCCATACAGCCGTCGTGTCGCATCACCGCTGTGTCGCGCAGGACAGTACAAAAAGGCCGCTCTGCTGCCAAGGCGCTCTTTCTTCCCTTTCCTCTCCGCCTCAGTTCTCAGAACTGGGTGTAAGCGCTCGCAGTTCCCGGCCCTGTCGCGACAGCGCAAGTCCGCTGACTCAGCCTCTTATGGACCATAGACCGACCTAATGGACTAGGGACTAACACCCTTCTTCTGCAGCTGCGGGGCCTCTCATCGACTCGGGGACTCGAGAACCTTTGCAACCGAGATCGATCTTGCTTCCAGTCTTGCAGTCAGTGAAGAAAACCATCGGCTAGACCGCTGTGGCCATTTATAATTAGAAATGCCCGTGATACGAATACGAGGTAAGGTCGCAGGTCGCAGGGGGTTCCGGCACTGCGCCGGCAACGGCAAGAACGAGTATCTGTGGCTGCAGTGGAGCCCTATAAAAACGAGGGGTGTTCTACATACCCTTTTCCTTTCCCGTCCTCCCGCCTGCGCCGTTCCATCGACCACCACACAACGACCTTTCTCGTGCCTTTTCTCCTCGAAACCCCAACTAATCGGCAAACGAAATGGATGCCCCTAACGCAGCTCAGGTCACTTCTTCCCAGCCCCAGCAGGCTATGCAGATGAGTGCGTAGTTCCATAGTTGGGTCCGTGCGAGGGTGTGGGCAGCACCCGGACTGAACGACGTTAAATCACCCAAGGCGCTATGAACCCCGCTAACGACCAACAGCAACAACACAAGGCGCAGCGCCTTCGTGGAGGAGGGGCAGCCCGAGTACGTCTGTTTGTCTATCTCCTCCGCCCCACTCCACACACCATTATCATTATCTACGTATTCCCGGCCGGGGAGAGCCGGCCCACTCCGCGCCCTTTTCGTTTCTCGTTGGCCGTGCATCGCATGTTGACCCGGTTTTCTCCATTTCTTCTCTGATGACAGGACTGCTTCATTGGAATGATAGAGTGCTTCCTTTGTTTCGGTGCGTATACGTATTTGTATCTGCGGGGAAGACGGAGATGAACGCAAATGGGAACTCGACCCGACAACCCGCGGGCGCGTTTTTTATTTCCTCTTGCAATTTCCCACAGAATGCTGCAAGGTCCGTTTTCTTATCATCTGCCTTGCCGTTTCCTCGTTGCGACTAACCGGTGCCGTTTTTTTTTTTTTTTCCCCTGAATTTTCCATTTCTATTCCTTTTGTTCTACTATCCGCATGGCATGTCCGACCCATTCATGGAACGTGCGTGCCGGTTCCCACAGGGTTGCTGCGAGTGCATCGCCGATATCATTTGTAAGGGCCCTTCTACCTCTCTAATCTACCGTCCTCGTAATAACACCACACCCAGGTTGCCCTTGCGAGATGTGCTGCTGAGCGTCTGATGAAGCACGAGCGCTGATGGCAGCGGGATGATTTGTACTTATCGAATCGACGATTATCTTTTAACCGTGTTTGTTAGTGTTATGTGTGCACGTGCTCGCGTGTGAAGGACAAATATGTGCAGATTGTTGTTCCGTTGTTCCTGTTTGTGGGACGCCACGGCGCAGGTCCGGAATCGTGTGAACCAGTTGCCTCCTGCATCGTCGGTCGAATTGTCGAGGATAGACTATGACGTTATTATGAGCGAAGAAGACACGTGCTGTGACGAGTGTTCCTTTTATGGCTCCATGTGGGCACAGCCACTTCACGGAAACGAACAGTGGTGCCAATTAAAGACCGATGCAATGCTGTGCGCCTTACCGGAGGGATCAGATCGACAATAGCACGTGCATACTTACGCCAATGAGCGCGCCAAATTGTTACGCAGGCGTCGTGTATAATGCCGGTAATACAAGCGGATTACATTTTACCCACTTGATACAGATGCCCCCGCCGGGGGTATGCTACGGTAACAACAGTAGATCTGAAAGAGACGAGAACGCGTAGACGTAGACGGTCGTAAACTCAGCAAAACTGATGTGAAAGCTATGTGCGACAAATAGCGACGCGAGTGCAACACCGCAGACTGAAAACAGAAGAAGAATAAAGAGCGACAGTTATCCTTTCGTTTCGTATATGACAAGAGGTCCTGCCGATCGTTGGTCCCAAAAATGAGTGATCCAAAAAGAGTGAGATACGAGTGATAGTCCAGTTGTAGGGCACTCAATTGTGTGCATAGAATAAGTAATTCGTGTATGTGTGTGTGGAGATCAGTGTCGGCGCGGGGGTTTCGTTACGAATTTTGGTTCCTGTGGTGCCTGCAGAGTCTCTGCTAGGTTGCATAGGAGAGACTATGGTGGATGTTCTGTAGACTTCAGACCGCGACGTCGCTGTGAAGTGTGAGAAGAGGCTGCTGGAGCATCGGATACCGAAGAGGCGGGTTTGTCCCATTCTTCCAATAATTGCTGGCCAATACTTGGTTCGAGCTCCGTACCGTCACGCGATACCTTAACTTCGCGGCCATGATTCCATGGATTTCGTAGATATCGTGTACGGAAGAAGGGCAAGCGCTGCGTCTGATGCCAGTCTACGCGGAACGACCGGCTCCATGCTTCCTCCTCCAAAGCGACCTCCGGCGCGTAACGGCTCTTCGTCGGCTCTTCGGTGACTGTTTGAAGACCCGGGTCTCGAGCGACCTCAGGAAGACTCTCATTTGTTGAGATAGAGAGGCGATCAACGGCGTGATCAAAGTCCTGGCTAGAAAAATCTTTCATAGCTCGATAGGGTGCGTCGGCATTGAGCTCGAACGGTGATGACTCGTTGGGAATTATTGTAGCCGGCAAACTCATACCAGCATTAGGGAAGTGAAACTGCCTCTGGCGTGGTTCACGGAGTTCAGCTGGTGCAGAGGATGCTTGGACCTTGGCATTCGGCCATTTTTCCTCTAAAGGGGAGATAGATTGAGGAGATCCTTTAACAACCCGCTCCTCGGAAAGAACGTAGTGCGGATTGCGCTGCTTTGTACCTTCAGGCGAGGAGACAGACGAGTCGGTGTTTCTGTCGGTTACTAAAGGTACTCCAGAAGCTGGAACAGGTGAAGTGGAACGAGATGCCCAAGGCACTCGGTCTTCACACTGTAAAATTGGGCCTGCCATCCTGTGAGAAGGTCAGACCTGTAAAGGAAGGCAAATGAAAAGAGGTTAAAACCTGGCATATCCGTAGAACTCTCCGCTCTTGTTGACGCCAAAAATGAGAAACACATCCTTGCTGGTTCGATACGCCTGATCTAGAATTTCCTCATTGTGTCGCTGGGTAGTCCAGGTGTTCTTCTGAACGCTTAGATCCAGGTCGTACTATTAAAAAGTTAACCTTTAAGAAAAGTGCTTTCAAAATGGACGGCAGGCATTACCTGAGTCAGTGATTTTAGAATAAAGTATCGTTGAGGGAAATAGCGTGACAAAACACCAGAATCTGTGCTTGCGAGCGAACTTGAGCGACCCGAGCGAGGTGTATGGGACTCCGGTCCCATATCTGGACTTCCACCATCCGATATTGACAAGGGTGACGACTTGCCCGTATCGAGTAGGCCTATCACGTCTGCTGCTCCTTTGTGCTTCGCCTTTGCTTTCTGTTCTTTGATCCATTTGACATGCATAGAGTTACCACGCTGGACCCCAACGCCAGCCTTCAAATCATCTGTCTTTCGTCGTATGCGGCATACAAGGCGCGGGCACCGTGGGTCGTTGAGACGGATAGACTGTCCGTGAAAACGCGCTGTCGCAGTTTCCAGCTGGGCCTCAGATTCAAAGTTGACGAATGCGCAATTCGAGCGCGCGATTAGGAAAACGGATGAAACGCCTCCGTAATATCGTGGCGGACTACTTGTCGAAGGTCCAGATTGACTTGGAGACGGTGGCGGTAACGGCTGATTGAAGAAATCCCGCAGCTCGTCACATGTCGCGTCGGAAGGTACGTTCCCAGCCCACATCACCCAATCCGACCGATCTACAGGCGGATTGGGATGATAAGAGCGACGTCCTTGGTGCTCACTTTTCTCGCCTTCAGGCGAGATCTCAGTGACCTCGGTCCGAGCATTGGAAAGTGATTGTGTAGCCTCCAGACTTGGAACATGTAGGCCTCCAGACCGGCTTCCCGAGAAAGATTTCCGAGGCGAGGGGCTAGAAGGTGACGGATCTGTCATGGGCTTGGAAAGCTGTTCGTCCTCGTGCTGCTGCACAGGTGACATCTGACCCGAGTTGACCTGTGACAAAAACTCGCGCCGCGGCTCAGATGAGTCCGGTGCCGCAGAAGCACCCTGTGGAAGATACCACCATGTCCCCGGACTTTCTGGGCTAGTAGGGCTGCCATAAGATCGTCCATAATGGGGCGGAGGGTAGTGTGACGCGTAGATTGAGAGTGCAGGCGCAGGCACAAAGGTGGTTGGAGGATAAGCATATGGTGGGGGCGTCGCATACCCGACAGGTGTATAGGTGCCTGACGAAGAATACGACATGGAATGCTGCACTCTTCCTGGGGAATTAGCCGATGCTTGTCGTAGAGACAACGAAGAATGAGGAGGAGGGGACGGATTTAGTGGGGCATGCGGATAAACTGCCAAAGGTGGGGAGGGACTAGCCATAAACGCGTGCTGGGGGGATGACGCAGGGTCGGGAGAAGGTCTCTGGTACGGAAAGACAGGTGTTTGCTGGCGAAACACGGACATCATGGAGGGAGTGGTATACGCCAGGGGTCGCATATTTGCCTCTTGTCCATGTGTCCCTGGGAGGTGAGGGAATGTAAACGTGGGTGCTGAGTGAACCATGTGCAATGATGGGTGTGCATGAGGAAGTGGATAATGGACACCAGCATAGCTCGCGCGGTGCGTGAACGGAGGTGAGGGTGAGTAAGGGGATGAAGGAACAGTGAAAGCCGACGAAGGATCGGAGGACCTGGCATGCGATATGGGAACATCCTGATGTGGCACGGGATAAAAATTCTGCGGTGTCGCGGAAGAGGCTGGTCGTGTGGACAACTGACGTTGCGAGGATTGGCTCGTATGAGACTGGGAACGTTGGCGAGATGTGGTAGGCGGGATGCCTGATCCTTGTGATAGCGTACGATCCATGTCCGAACTCACGGAGTGAGATAAAGCATTACCACGCATATATCTTGTGGGTGGGGGGTTCCGGACACTCGCGGAACGTTCTGGAAGCAGAATGCAATGTGCGTTGGAAATGACAGCAGAGGGGTATATATCATGAAGTAAGGCTTCTGATACAAAAAGAATGAGTGATTTCACGGAATTAGAAATAGTAAAGAGTACCTGGATCGGCCGGCGAGGTATGCCTCAAGCGAGAACCGTCTTGCAAGTGATGACAATCAGTGTGAGCATAACGAGAGAGAATCAAAAGAACAGAAAACAGGCGTCGGTTTTACAGGCCGGACACGACATGCGTTCGCTCAGGTTTAAAGGAAGACACAGCGAAGCGACGGTCGCGTCTCGGGACCGAGACTGAGAGGCTCAGTAGCGGACGCTTCTGCACGGGAACGACGAAGGGAAAAGGCAATCCGAGTCACGGGTCGCAACATGGCCGGCTATTGCCGATATACCAGACAACACTCACCAGTGGTTATCGTCCTACAGAGATGACACTCTTCATCCGGGATGACATTATGGGTATGTCTGGTGTCAATCCTTGAAACCATCGACTTTGTTTTAATGCCTGTCATTTCAGTCAAGGTGCCTAGTTCTGAATAATCCGCGACTGACGGCGTACTGTTGGAGCGTCAACCACAATCCAACGGTTGATCTATACTCCAAATGATTTGGGTGATGGGTAGAGTGTAGGATGATATTCTGAGTCCGAGGAAGACTAGCAGTGAGAAAGGTGGTGTGGTGTTCGCTCCGATAAAATGAAGATAGATGACGGAGCAGGAGGGTGATGTGACGAACCCTCCACGGTTCTTCGGGCTGATGCTGTGTGCTCCACCAGACGATGAGGCCATGAGTTGGAGAATAATTTGGAGGTACGACCTATGCACAAATCCAATTACCAGTTTGGCTGCGTTGGGGCGGGGAACAAACTCCCCAGACAATAACGTCATCCCGCCACCTCCCTTTTTGGTCTCCGCGGCCTGCTAGCAATTTTGAAATTTCGTCAAACATAACACCAATTAACATTGGAAACATGTATTTATGATGCTGCCAATCCATTGCGTACCGCACAGTGTATACGACAATGCAATGCAGCCTCCCCTCCAGGCGTGACCGGACGCTAAAGCTTGCTAGATCCAACGACTCGGTCCCGGCAAGCAGAAGCAGAATGGACGTCAAACGGATGGCTTGTTAATCCCCATCGACAGCTTATAATACACAATTGATGAGTCTTCTGAGCAGATTGCTAAAAAAACCTCGTCAGGATGTCCCAGCTCGCTAAATGCGGACTTGAGCCTTGGAACCCCAATATCAATGTCCTTTAAGATGTCCCGTATTGGCTGACTAACGCACCAACTCATGGAGATCATTTCCGTTAACAAACACGGAACCACGAATGTACGTATACCTTGCTGGAGAATATCTCATCAATGATCGGAGATCGATTAAGGTCTTGGACTGACATGCTCCGGACGGCACCCACTGAAGCCACACCTCCCACACGTGGTGAGATCAACGACCTCCAGTTCACTCCACTGCTGTGCTGTAAGGTGAAACCCAAGAGCGCAAATTAGTTGGCACAGCTCCACGGCTGTTTCTTTCCCTAATCGGACTCGTACCCCACCTAAAAGAAGGTCGTTGTATGTCTGGAAAATTGCACTTGCGGCAAGTGGATATCGTCTGATGGCTACAGCGAGTGGTGCGTACTTTGTATGTTTTCCTCTAAGTCAAAATACTGCACACGGAAAGCTTTAGCTCACGGTCGGATGGAATTCCATCGTGCTTTGCTGTTGTTTGTTGATTGTTGATTGTTGATCTGATAGGATTCGTCGTGCGAAATGCAAGGTGAGATTATATAATTCAATACATCACATGATCGCTAGCTAGATTTATCGGTTATTATCGTACAGTTACAGATAGCAGCCCCACTTTTCGGCGCTTCAGGAATTCGGATCGGAATTCGACGCTCTCAGAGGGAGCCCTCCTTGGAGAAAAAACGTCAGTCCTTGGTGCTCACGTCGTTCAAATCATATTGAGCACATTACCTCACGTTCACGACCTCGGGCTTGCATGGCCGGGTCCCTTTTAACTTTGCCTGCCACCCTCTCGGCAGCACCTGAAGCCCCACCACCCTTCGCGTCAGCCTGTGCTAGCCCAACTCCACAGCACCAAAAATTGCGTACCCTTGACCTTGTCTGTCATAGTCTGTTTGCCGGCACCTCCAGAGCCCATATTGGGATCGTCGTCGTCATCATCCTGGGCAGCGCCCCAGCTGGGATCAACACGTTGAGAGGCCTGACCTGAAGTGTCGAAGCGCTCGGACTGGGTGCCCAGACCGGCATCACTCTGGCGCAAGTCGTCCGAGCGCTGCTGGTCACCCGCCGGCCAGTTGCCGCCGGCTTGCTCGCTGTGACCGTGCTGACCGACACGTGGTTGCTGTGCGTAACGCTCGCCACGGGGGATATCGGTGTCATCTGGAAAGGGAAATAGCCGTGAAAAGAGTGCATGAGTACATGTCTTGTCGAGCCGTAGAGGAATGCGATGCACGAGAAACGCTATGTCTCCGTGTGCATTCGGTAACCCCTCTCGATGTTTCCACATACCTTGACCAAGTCCGGCGGTATTGTCCCACTGCCCGCCGGCACCGGTGCGCCCAGCATCCTCACGAGTCTGCTGCTGTACTCCGCGTCTCTGTTCGGGGTCCATGCTCAAAATTCTTTAAAAAAGGTTCGGTGGCAAAGGTGTGGTGTAATGTGTCAAGGTAAGGTTGCAAGGTCGAAATATCGTCTGATTCTGCGGTGCGGGCATATTTATATACGTTCATTCGACGATGAGGTGAGATGACGAATGAGGGACAAATGATGGATGACGACGGGTTGACGTCGACGATCGCGGCATGGCGTTGGGGGCAGTGACTTCTGCGGAGCAGCTCCAGCTCGTTCGTTCTGGTTTTTACCGCAATCCCACCCAGGAAAAGCAAGCTTTGGCAGTGACGCTCGCCCCATTTGCAGTTACCTAATCAAGGGGCATCCTCGAATGACCCTGCAGCTCCCACAAATGCAGAAGATTAACCCAAGTTGGCAAACAAGCAAATCTGTTGGTTATTTTCAGCTTTACCTTTTGGGCGGCACACGTGCAGGATTACGGTGCGGATGCAAACGAACTCCGATGCCCCTTTATTTCAGACCGACGTTTAGAGGGACCGACGTTTAGAGTACTGTGATAATCATTATTCAAGATCCGGATAACCAGGTAAGCACCCGAGGAACGAGGAAAGACGAAGTTCATGCCGCGACCGGCCGAAACAAAGGCAGAACCCAGTTTAACGTGGCTTCACGGCTTCCGGGTGGCCAAAGTTCTTTTCTTTGAAAACTAAGACGCTAAGACTAACACGCGCACCGGGAAGCCGGAGCCGAACCTGTTTGCCGAACAGCTCCATGGTGTGTGAATCTTTGATTTCCCACCCATTTCCCACCCATTTCCCACCCACAATTCGGAAAGTAGACAGAAACAAAACTGAGGAACGCAGACCCCCGACCCATCAGCATGCTTGAAGTCGTCGCGTGAGGTACTGATGCAGACTCGTTTCTATACAAGCAATGGTCCTAACCCGAGAGGGTGTATGAGTGGCCAAAATGTGCCAGTGCAGCCCGGAGCTCCTCTCCTCGGCTTGTTGCAAAGGGTATTTCTCCTGCCGCACTGGCATCCGTCCTGGTGGATTAAACCTGGCAAGGGAATGTCTCCCAGTAGTAACCTCACCATGGTCGTCAAGGGTGCACTACCCAGATTCGATAAACTGACCAGGACAAAATGTGGGATCAAGAACCGTGGTCTTCAAGTTGGAGAGAAGATGGCAAGAACCATGCAAATCAGAAATGGTCTACGGTCCCCAGTTGATCACGGGATGGTATTCGCGTGGCGTGAGTGTCCCTACCTTGTTGTGGAAAAACATGAGAGAAGACGACATATGTCATTAAGGACTTGTCCGCAAAACTGGGGCTGAGCCGTACTCGTAGACGCCATGCTCTCTATGCAGGGATAAACGATGTTGAAGAAGGTCACCACGTGGTTCCAGCGTAGATAGGATCTTGATGTAACGATAGTACGCCCGTGAGTGGAGCAAATAGAATATCGGTCAGCATATATACGTTCTAGAGTCCTGGAACAAGACCCCGCATATGGAAAGATGTTGCATCGTGGAAAGCGCATCAGACTGCGAGAGTGGGAGGAAGTTCGCCTAGCCGTCTGTGCGCCCGGAGGATAACGGGTTGAATAATGGAGGTTCTAACATAACACAGATGGTGTCAAGTAGATAATTCTTGAAAGCAGCAAAGCCTAGCAGAACTGGCGTCCGGAAAATCTGAAGACGTGCTCTCTACAGGCTTGCGTTCGTTTGTCATTGCCATTAAGAGCGATTATAATCCTGAGGTTCCTTTCGGTCAGGGGGCGAGTACCAGCATCACGGTGAGTACCAGCGTGTTGCAACCTTGGCTTCTCTTTCTTCTTTCTTTACGTCGCCTGGACATGACACGTGCCGTTGACGTAATCAAGACAAATTAACCCGAGAAGTGAGTGCCGTTGAGGTGCGGACCGGTCCTTTGCTTTGCGACGTGTTTCTGGGTTGGTTGGGCCTACACGGATGTCACCACCGCAAAACCAGATGGCCACGAAACCGCCTCTTAAAAGGATGTGAGGGAATAAATTCGGGTGTGCGACAATTGATATTGGGAGCATAAAATGGACTCTGCAGAAGGCCATGGGGCCTGGCGGCCTGCAGCTGGCTCTGAGCGATATTTTCGCGCTCTGTGAGTGTCGTGAACTCTCCAACTCGGAACTAAGAGAAAAGAGATGAGATGGAGATTTCCCACGCCATGCTCTCATGATCACCCATCACTCAACACCAACGGTAAATGCGCAGCTCCGCATGTGCTCGTCATGAAGTTAAGTCTTCCTCAACTCTCCTCTCTCGCGAATGCATTCTTGGACACGTTCAAACCAAAAGATTTCTTGCTTGTTGCGCTGTATATTTGGAAAAAGAAACTCGCTATATGGTGTTCCAGCGGAACAACGATCAGTATGTTGTTTGTATGTAAAGCTCGCAGGCTGATCCGTCGTAGGTTTTCTACAAAAAGACGTCATTTTCATTGGACGGCTCGGTTGGCCAAGTCGTGTTTGCACGCCAGTTGTACAACCTCTTTTACATACAAGAAGGAATTCCACCTGAAGCCATTCCACACAGAGAGAACGGAAAGTACTGACAATACCCAAGGGGGCAAGAGAAAACGTTCTGGTGTGGTGAAGAGAGTGCCTCCAGCAGTCTGTGTGGAACCTATTTTCAAGGTGTGACAGTCCCTTCCTACTTATACGCCATGCTGATCAGACCCTCAGATGTCATCGCACATTTTCGAGGTGTATCGTCAGTAGGGTCCGAACGAGGTGCTGCTCATCGCGAAGAGAACTCATGAGGAATGTGACGAGCTCGACATCCTTAGATTTCTTAATGCCAGCCAACCAAAGCGCAAATACATGATATCGTGGCTCGATTCGTTCCAGACACAGTTGGGGTTGTGGGCCATTCTACCCAGATTGGAATCGGTCGCGGATTATGTCGCGTTCGCTCCTGACAATCTTTTCAAGAGGGTCGCTCAAGTCAGCTGGGGCCTTATCAAGGGCATTGCTTATCTTCACGAGTTCTGCATTGTTTATAGGGACATCAAGCCCACCAACCTTGTTTTAGACAGGAAAGTTTGTCTGAAAATGATCGACTTTGATGTCCCCTTACGGTCAAAGGACGAGGATGAAAAAGTCAATGACCAATGCGGGACGAAGCATTGGTTGGCACCTGAGGTCGAGGAGAAGTTGATGCACAGCCCGACCGGGTTGGCCGTTGGTATTATGGGCGTGTTCTCTTCAGTACTTTCTCGACGAGTTTATGAAAGAAGACAAACACCTGAGGGCGATTGCGGAGAAGATGATGGCACATAATCCCAAGGAGCGATCGACGATGGTGGACGTTTGCACTGCTCGTGGACGTGGGCAATGCAGCTGGCCAGATACAGGCCTCGCGACCTCGGCAGGACATCACAGAAGTAGGCGAGGAGAACACCGAGCGCCAGGTCAAGAAGCAGAAACTCGCAGTTTGATAAATTACAACAGATTGAGATATTTAGTGTAGGCCGGGACGCCTACGTTTGCAACCATCCACTCTGCCTTTTCCGCTGTGACCGCGTCTGAAACGCCGCACACGCTGGCGCATCCGACCCAGTGACGTCAAGAGCTATGCTGACCCTGGATGGGAGAGAGGACATCCCTAGTTCTTAAGTTGAACAAGACAGATCTGACTTTGTCGCGGGTGGTAGGACGCGGACCGTGATAGGTGCAGTGCGCAGTGCGCTCGCAATCTTAACGAAGCCTTTGTATCTGGGGCATGTCGGCTCCAGCCGCAGCTTGGGCAGGAGGATTAGATAAGAGTTATTTCAACATGATACTTCATCGTGGTTCATCGCCGCGAAAACAGGTTGCGCCTACGAAGCATGTGGATTTGTTTCCACCTTGCAAGTCGACAGGTCGACATTGACACCAGAAGTGTTCACCTGTCGACTCTGCCTCGACACCGAACTCGCTTGCAAGGTCCAGTATCTTATCGCACAGGCAGTCAATGAAGAGCCGAAAAGAACAAAAAGGATGTGATAGAGTGGGGCGTAATTAGGGGGATTTCTAGCGGAGAAAACTGCGACTGCGGAAGATGACACGAAGGACACAAGTGGCTCAGGTTTGTTGAAGGACAAAAACAGGCTTGGGACTAGGATGGGGTCGTTAACAAAAGGAGGGAAAAGGGCCAATGATCTTGAGGAGTATCTAGAGAGACTGGGCAGAGGCAGAGACAGAAGAAATAAAGATGAGATGAGAGACTCGAATGTTATCGCATCGCAGGAAAAGGGAGAGCGTGCAAGCAGCTGAGGTGAGTTCACACAGTTCGCTTCTCGCAGACGGTAACGAAGATAAACGTCGAAGTTTGGGGGCTCTACGCGAACGAAGATACGATGTTCCTTCCCTTTGTACTACACAGCATCGTATCCGAGTCGTGTCCCGCCAACTGTGGGTTCCCACACTCGGCCAGCGCCACTTGCTTCGTTATCTGATGGACACGCTGTGCGTTGTATGCTGTATGCTATGCTATATCAAGCACGTTCCCAGAATCCCCTCAGTTTGACTGCCTTCTGCGAGGCTGTGATTTTTCCCCTCAACCCATTACCCATCGTAGACCGCAAACTTGTTCCTCACCGCGATTAACCAGTGGGTGCCAGCCGAACTGTTATCCAGATGTCCTCCACAAGCAAGAAATCTACCGATCCTTCTATTTCTAACTTCACCTCAATATTCGACGCCGCCACGAAGGAGTACAAGAAGATGACCAACAAGGATCTCCATGTCCATCCATTCGCTGCTCAGTTCGACAGATGCACGTCTCCTCAAGCGGTCTTGGAAGTATATCGGAAACAAGCTCATGTTTTCGACGAATTTCGCAAAGGAGACGACAGGTTGATGTCATGGCTCGACCCCACCATCAACATACTCTTCATATGTTCGGGGACACTCGGAGAGGTGCTTTCATTAGTGGTGAGGCATCCACATCTTTGGTGTCGCTGCCTCCTAATGCTTGCCTCTCAGCCATTCTCTCCAACAAAATTGATTTTCGCGGGCATCGGTTTCCTCCTCACCGTTGAGCCTTTCGTCATGGTCCTGTTATAATGACGTCTAACTGCAAAGTTCTCAGGCGGCAAAGGATGTAGTCGCAAGTCACGATACGCTCGTCAACCTCTTCGAGCGGGTTCAGTTTTTCCTGCAGCGACTCAGCATTTACAATGGGGTCCCTCTAACGACCGCAATGACGGAGTTGTTTGGGAAGGTCATGGCCCAGGTTCTCCTCATTCTTGCGCTCTCGACGAAAGAGATGACACAGAGACGGATCAGTAAGTGGACATTCATTCAACGAACGTATGTTGGATATCTAATTATAGCATAGAGAAGTACGTGAAGAGCCTGCTGGGACTCAGAAAGACAGAGGTTCAGGATGCGCTACAGCGGTTAGAGATGCTCACTCGCGAAGAGATTGGAATGGCAGTAGCGAGGAACCTGGAAGTGACACACAATGTGGAAGGCACTGTTAAGGTGATCGAGGAAGTCGCCCAGAATGTCGATGGAAGCGTAAAGGCGGTCATGGAGATTACTCAAGACGTAGATGGAAATGTGAACGCCATTGGGGATGACGTGAAGATAATAATAGATGGTGCGCAATCTTCTACCTTTTTGACGCGCTTATCCCCTGATTTTCTCGTTGTACCAAAATAGCAACGAACAAAATAAAGGGTATGTCACTGCCTCATGCCGCCGATATCTACCATCAGGCTGAATCACCTTCACAGAAAATCAATCACGCGAGAAGCTACGAACATGGCTCGATCCTCCAAATCCTTCTGTAAATCATAATCTTGCATGCGAAATTCAACATGAGGGCACTGCCACATGGTTTACCCAAGGAGCTGCATTCATAGAATGGAAGACGACCGGTTCTTCGCTGTGGATTCGTGGCAATCGTAAGCGTGTCCCGCTGTGTGTCACCGGAGCCGTTGATCAATTCTTCGACTTTTCAGCGGGCTCGGGAAAAAGCATTCTTTGGTGGGCAGTTGTCCTTTCTCCGCCATTAAGTTACTCATATTGTTGGTCAGCTCCTCCATAATCGAGAATATTAAGGGCATGCAAATAGATCGACCAGCATTGATCACTTACTACTACTTTGACTTTAAAGACGTAGCAAAGCGCGATCTCAGAGGACTACTCACCTCCCTTCTCAATCAGCTCTGTAAAGACTCTGACTCCTGCTGGGACGTTCTTTCCAAACTGTACTCCACGTGTGGTGATGGCTCAGATCAGCCGAGTGAATCTGCACTCGCACGATGTTTAAGAAACATGCTCGAACTTCCAGGACAAGTCCCAATTTATATTATCGTGGACGCCATTGATGAATGCCCCAATACGTCGGGGACACCTTCCCCGCGTGAGAAGGTCCTAGATTTTTTGGAGATCCTTATCAGGTCGAAACATTCCAATCTTCATATATGCCTCACCAGTCGTCCCGAGCATGACATACAATCCGTTCTTGACCCCCTCATATACGGGCCCTGCCGCGTATCTCTTCACGAAGAAGGCGGCCAAAGAGGGGACATTACTAGTTATGTGCACTCTTTCGTTCACGGTGACAAGGCAATGCGGCGATGGAGAGCCGAAGACAAGGAACTTGTAATCAATACACTCTCTGAGCAAGCTGGTGGGATGTGAGCCACTTCTATTACCGTACCTGGTGAGATTAATAATTATACTGCGCAGGTTTCGATGGGTGTTTTGTCAACTCGACACACTCCGTCGATGTATCCCTTCTAGTATTTCCAAGGTCTTGCGGGAACTGCCTGTCACGTTAGATGAAACGTACCAGCGGACGTTGCAATGCATACCTGAAGAGCAAAGACGACACGCGCATCGACTATTCCAGTGCTTGATTGCGGCTATACGTCCGCTTCGTGTTGAAGAACTCACGGAGATATTCGCGATCCAGTTTGATTCGAAGGAGGGTCTTAGCCTGGTAGAACGCTGGCGGCCAGTAGATCCCGAGGAGGCTGTTCTGTCTGCTTGTTCAAGTTTAATCGCCATCGTCGATGTCGAGGATGAGAAAATTGTTCAGTTCTCTCACTTTTCGGTGAAAGAATTCTTGACATCTGATCGCCTCGCCTGTTCGAATACGTCAAGCATCTCGCATTACCATATACCCCTGGAACCGGCTCACACGCTTATCGCGCAAGCTTGCCTTGCTGTGTTGCTGCAACTAGATGACAAAACGGACAAAAAGCGACTCGGGACATTTCCTCTTGCCTTTTACGCTGCTCGACACTGGGTTAGTCACGCCAAGTTCGAGAATGTTGCATCGGAAATTGAAGAAAGCATGGAAACACTTTTCGATCCAACGAAGCCACATCTTTCTGCGTGGACTTGGATATATGATATGATCGACAAGGATTATCGATCTATTGACTCTCTCGCTGACTATCCATCACCACCTCGGGCAACTTCCCTATATTATGCAGCACTTTGCGGATTCAGTGGTCTGGTGAAGCACCTTATCACCACGTCCGCGGAAGATATAAATGCCAATTGTGGTTACCATGGGACTCCGCTGCATGCAGCATGCTATAATCGACATTTCGACTGCGTGCGGGTTTTATTGGAGCATGGAGCAGATCCTGAGGCGCGGGACAGCAAACTGGACGCCATATCGCATGTAGCATCTGAACTTGGTCAAATTGAAGTTGTAGATCTACTCCTCCGGTATCACATTGACATCAACGCCAGAGGTGAAGCGGACTGGACGCCGTTAATGAATGCATCATGGAATGGGCATACCAAGATTGTGCAGCTCCTCTTAGAGCACGGGGCTGACGTAGACTCACAATCTAATAAAATGCAGAATACTGCTTTACTTCTGGCATCGCAGTTTGGCCACCTCGAGGCCGTGCGGCTGCTTCTTGACCACGGAGCGGACGTGCATGCTCGAAATCTCGATGGTTGGACACCATTCCGGAGGGCTACACAAAACAGATATCACGAAGTCGCAC
>QFEA01000613.1:0-20330 GCA_003315975.1 Lactifluus echinatus | reverse complement strand
AGCAAGTCAGCCAAGTTACCGATCCTCAAAGTCGCACTTCGCGCAACGGTCCTTGAGAACCGTAACAATATGGACGACATCCTCATCGCAACTAAAGACGATCCTACGTTCCATCAACGATGTGTCGAGCGTGTACTACAAAAGCTACAAGACCACGACCTTTTCCTTAGACCCGAAAAGTGTGCATTCTCACAAAAGCGCATCGAATTTTTAGGTGTCGTGCTAGAAGGAGGACAAATTCACATGGACCCCTCCAAAGTTTCAGCAGTGAAGGCATGGCCCACACCACTCACAGTCAAAGATATACGTGCCTTCCTTGGTTTTACAGGTTATTATCGCTACTTCATCTCCCACTACTCCACCACAGCCCGACCACTCATTGACCTCACATGCAAAGACACCCCGTTCCAATGGACGATACGACAACAAATGGCCTTTGATAAACTCAAGTCGCTCATGTGCTCCTCACCAATTCTCCGTCAACCTGATTACACTCGCCCTTTCTTCCTTGCCACGGACGCGTCTGCATACGGCGTGGGAGCCGTACTCTCGCAGGAGGGAGAACTACACCCCTCAAAACGCACCCCAGTACAACACCCCATTGCATTTTATTCCGCTACATTCACCCCGACAGAACGAAACTACAACATCTACGAATGAGAACTCCTCGCAATCATCAAAGCACTACACCACTGGAGACCACATCTTGCGGGTACAGAAACCCCAGTCACCATCCTCACCGATCACGCCAATCTTCTATACTGGAAAACACCACGCAAAGTCAATTGCCGGCTTGCAAGATGGTTCAGTGAGCTCCAAGAATACAACCTCCAACTCAAACACGTTCCAGGAAAGATCCATGCCACCCCAGATATGCTATCACTGTTACGGGGGCTTCCTCGAAGCCTGTTAGATAAAACCAAAGGCGTTACTCGTCTATGAGTCGCCTTACGCTGGTCCGAACCGTCCCTCTCCAACCCTCCGTTTAGGGTGAGAGCGTGAGCTGAGTGCTCCTGTGTAGAGTCTAGTAGAACGCTTCCAAGTCCCACTTGGAAGGAATATGTCTTGCGCACAAGATGAGAGCGGGCCAAGAGATATATTCACTAAGTCTCTAGAGGAGACTCAGCTTAAGGTAAGTACAACTAGTAGTGCCTCTACTTATACTAAGAGATCCTAGTATACGTCTACTAGTAACGAGTCATATCAATCAGAGGCAGTGTCCTAGGACTATAAGGAGTAGACCCTACGTAGCTAGTCCTAATAGCTACTCTACTATGAAACACGAGCCACAATCCCGTCCAGCGTGCTACGAATCAATCCTGGGCTGTGTCCATCAGCGCTGCTAACCTGAGGCACCGTATGCGCCCGTGACAATCACGACCACCACAAGCAGATCAAGGAAAACAAGACAATGAGGATGTCACACTCCTTTCACCCTCAATGTTCATCAACCAACTCACAGATCCCCTGTCGAAGGACCCACGTGTGGACATCGTCAAAATACAACAGTACCCCCATCACCACAAACTACTAAGAAGATGGGCAAAACCATATCGACTCATTCTACAAAAAGGAATCTGGGCCATGAGACAAAACCAAATAGTAGTACCCCCCGATCAAGAGGTGCGACAAATGTTACTACGATGATATCATGACTCGCCACTCGCAGGACACTTGGGGAGAGACAACACCATCCATAAGGTCACATACCAATACTGGTGGCCCGGAATCAATACGTGGATCGATCAATATGTAAAAGGATGTGCCATATGTCAACAGAACAAGAACCTCACGCACAAAAGGAAGGTACCACTATACAAAATCCCAACCACGGACGACCCCCTCCCTTTCTCAACGGTGGCTATGGACCTCATCACAGCCCTACCACTCAGTAAAGGATATGACGCAATACTCACCATTGTAGACCACGGATGCTCACGCATAGCACTCTTCCTCCCCTGTAACACCCAAATCACAGGAGAAGGAATCGCCCAACTATACCTCAAACACGTGTTCCGATGGTTCGGAACACCTCAGAAACTGATCACCGACAGGGACCCCCATTTTACATCACACTTCACTCGCGCCCTATGCCAAAAGCTTAAAATACAACAGAACATCAGCACGGCCTACCACCCACAAACTGATGGCCTATCAGAATGAAACAATCAATGGGTGGAACAGTACTTACGCCTTTTTGGGAACCTCCAACAAAATGACTGGGCCGACTGGTTACCACTTGCGACGTTTGTACACAACACCACCCCAAATAACACCACGAAGACATTGCCATCGGAGGTACTGATGGGGTACACGCCACAGGTGACCCTTGATTCAGATTACACCTCGAACAATCACTCCATCGAAGAACACCATCAGAAACTGATGGAATGCAGGTGCCACATCCAACAAGCACTGAACAATGCCACTAATATGCCTCCACCCCAATTTCAGGTTGGAAACAAAGTATGGCTTGATGCGCACAACCTGAAACTCCCATATGCCACCCCCAAACTTGCTCCAAGACGTTTGAGACCCTTCCCCATCACGGAACAGATATCCCCGGTGGCCTACCACCTCCGCCTACCACCAACGTGGACAATTCACAATGTGTTCCACGCCTCGCTCCTTACCCCATATGTAGAAACCGAAGAACACGGAGCCAACTACACGCGACCACCCCCTGAACTGATTGATGGAGAGAAGGAATACGAAGTGGAACACATCGCCGGACACCACCATCACGGAAGAAAGAAGACCCTGCAATACTTGATCAAATGGAAAGGTTACCCCGTAAGTGATAACACATGGGAACCCGCTGATCAAATCTTCGCACCTGACTTGATCATATCATACCACCAAGAGCACCCTTTGACAGATAAAAGGGCACCCAGAGCTCGCCAAATCAATGCCCCATCTTCCCCCATCAGACATTGCACTTCTCACAATCTTCGCTTCCCTCCAGACTACCTTTTATCTTCTCATCATCGTCAAATATGGCCTCCAACGCTTCAGACACCAACACCCCCCTCGAGACTATTAACTACGAAGCTATTGCTGAACCAATCTCCACTGAATCCACGACCATGGACAACGACGTCAACATGGAGATCTGACACCAGCCCATCCCAAACGAACTCCGGCACTCTCTACGAGTGGTCAACGGAGATATCAACCACACCACACTACCCCTCTCACCCAACACTGTCGGACACACTGTGGCCGATATTATCCAAGCCACAGAACACCCTGGCATTCCCATCTCCCCACGCTCTATGCGCAACATTCTCTTGGCCCATGACAACGGATCCGCGCTCACCATGGACCAACTCATCGACGTGGTGCACGGACTATTGTGCACCATTGAAAGTCGACAACAAGACACGGACGACGAGGACACCACAGCCGACGAAGAAGAAGTATCCTTCAGAGGATACATGCGCAACACCCCAAGTCGGTGCCCCGACTTTTACATTCCCATGCCCGACGGATCGCACCGGCTGGCCAAATGGGTCAAGATCTCGCCCACTCCCTACAAAGTGCTGGGAACCATAGGGAGAGACGAACCTGAATATCGTCACCTCCTCCGGGCACTCCCTTGCCTCCGCCCCGACGAAATGTGCGAACCCGTGCCCAATTGGGCAATCAACCTCATCCGCGCCAACTCAGCCCAATATAAAATGGTGGCCCAGTACCTCATGGACCATGGAAACTGGGGACTTATGGGAGAGGTCTCCTGCTTTAATGCCATCGACGAACAAATCCTATACATCACGCGGAGGCTGCAAGAATATGAGCAGCAAGTCGACAACTTACGAGAAGAACAACGGATATGTCGTCACCGCCTCGCCATGTCCGTATTCCACGAGAATGTCGCGTGCATGGAAGGAACAGCCTCGGATGGGCGAGCGTTGGAGTCACTGCGGAACCAAGTCGGGCGCCGCCGTCCTGTCCGCTTCGCACCCTCTGCCTAAACGGAGGGTGATGTCACGGGCGCATACAGTGCCACTGATGGCATGGCATCAGTGATGGACACAGCCCTAGTATGACGTGCTTCAGTAGTGTTTCATGTGCGTTTCATAGGTATCACTGATTGTGTTTCACAAGTAGCCATTAGGGAAGGCTGCATAGTATCCCCATCCATAACCCTAGGACACTGCCCTGACTAGTAGTATATATAGATGTACTTACTAGTTGTATTACCTTAAGCTGAGTCTCCGACTTAGTGAATACATCCTTGGTTCGCTCTCATCTTGTGTGCAAGACATATTCCTTCCAAGTGGGACTTGGAAGTGTTCTACCAGACTATACAAGGGAGCACTCAGCTCACGCCCTCACCCTAAACGGAGGGTTGGAGAGGGACTGTTCAGACTCAGGCAAGGCGACTTAAGGACGAGTAACGCCTTTGGTTTTATCTCATAGGCTTTGGGGAAGCCCCGTAACATTTGTGCTTCACCTTTAGCTCAGGACAGGCCACCACCGCCGCCTATCGATACCACTCGCTCTCCCTCCACCTTCCTTCCTTCGTCATCACTATCAATCTACTGACCTCAACTACTTTTCAGTCTTTTCCATTTCCTTCTATTATTTGGATATTGCTAGGAACCTGTAAGCAGAACATGTATTTAAGCTGATGCCTCCTGCCTGTAGGAAGGAATAGTACATCTGCATATCTATCCAAGCCTTCTCTCTTCTGCCTCGCTTGTTTGATCTGCCTCTACGTCCGATTCCTGTCACCCGCATGTCTCCTCTCTGCACCTATCCGATCCAGCTTCTTCCGCCTCCAAGTCCAACCGTTTAGCCTGCCCGCTCGCAGCGCCCGCCCCTTTTGCATTTCACTTCTGTTGCTTCCCTTATCACAAGTCTCTCGGTCAACTTCCCTGGCTCTCGTCCACCACCGCCTTGTCATATCGCACATGCATTTGCATACACGCACCTCATCTTATCAAAACCAATTCCATTCGTACTGCAAACTACATCCTACACAGCCAACTTACAATGCCTGCCGAATTAGCCCCCTCATCTCATTTCATCTCGCTCTCTCTTTCGTGACCTGGCTCAACTGCTGTCCCATCAATGCTGGGCATTGGGCTGCATCCCTCAGAGCTGGTACCTGATCCAAGCCGGATTCGTTACTCGACACTTGTACAAGAACGCCAGGGCACGGTTTTCTGGGAAGTGGAAGTCCATGCAATCACCATGTACATCAATAGTACAGAGACGCCACTCCAACTTGGTCACTCACAATCAGGATATGTATATCCAACTGCAATCCTGGACTCCGGCGTGCCATTCATCTTGGCTTTGTCAGCCATAGCAAATGGAATTTATGGCGCGCTCAGTGTTGAACCCGCAATGAGACGGTTAGGTCAGGACCCTGACACTGATGGCAGGGCATGCAGTGACGAATACTATGATTGCTCCTCGACATTTCACAACCCCGCCTGGCCAAACCGAGTTGCGATACAACTTGACTAACCAGCTGCAACCAGTGCTTGTGCCAGTATGTGCAACTTCTTTGAGGATGTCGTCGATCTTCATAATAATTTCCACAGGAAGACGGCGACTTGCACACGACACATTCTAGCAATGTCACAGGAACCTAGGCTGCAAATCTGCACCAGGATAAATGATGCTTAAGCTCGACCTCACCCTCAACGAGCTTGGATTGCAAAATGTCTCTTTGTCTGTGCCGAACCCGACGCATCCCGCTGCCAGCTTGTTTCTTCCACCAGTGCCTGCGCTGCGCGACCTGCTAGTAGTGGCTGACGCACACCCAGACGAATTTGAATTCGTACCCCACATCACCGAGTGGCAACTGGATGTCCAAAGCAACTCATCGCAGTCCGTCGTGACGGTCGGCAGCTGCCCATTGACCGCACCACCTTTGAGCAACCGCCCACTGACCCCGATCCCCGAGCTCCTCCACATGCCCACGAAGCGGACCATGTCCGTCCCTGACGCATCCACATGGCCCACTCGACCCTGGACGCATCATCGCCCAGCTTGCACAGGGCGAGAGTGACATGAGCAGGATCCACAATGTACGTATTGTGATACGGTGAATGATCAACTCGCATCGTTGACCTTTGATACCTTTTGCCTTTCTCCCACCGTATACACCCACCACAGGCGCTCCGCAGGCTTGCCAATCAGTGGCAAAACATGGTGATGATGCCTGATGGCGTCCCCCTGCGTAATGTTGAGGACAGTTGCGCTGCACTCTACCACGCACTTGTTGACCCTCGTCACCCTCATCTGGCCGCCCACATGACAACCATCGCTCTGCACAGAAGGCGGGGAGCCTCTCGCACTGAAACACCAGCTCCAACTACAACATATGGGTGAGATGGAGTGCAACTGGTATCTGAGGCAACACAAGTTCACCACCTCGCTCCAGCGAGCCCTCACATGTCTCACCCCCCTAGCAGAGTGTGTTTGCAAGGACCTGGTTGCCACATACAGGAGCAACGCTCTCGAGCACATCTCTCAATTCACAATCGTTCACGATTACCTTTGTTGATGCCCTATGCAATGAGCTGTTGAGATGGAAACCGGCTTCACCCTTACGTGCGTCATACCGTTGATCACTGCCTTAAGGTATCTAACCTGCCATATTTTGTGATATTCCTCACACAGCCATAGAAGATAGTTGTATGGACTCGTGTAGCACCAAGCTCAGAACAGAGGCTCTGACTTCCGACCTTCCAACGAGATAAGGTCACATGCAGCTTCCCATGCAACCGGGGGCACTGAATGCACGCCACCAGCAACACAACACCCAAATAAAGCCTCTCCCTTTTCCTCAGCTCACCACCACGCCACACAACAAAAGGTCACTGCCTTTCCCCTCCTTGTCCCTGCTTCAGCACCATCAGAACGATCGCCGCACCCTCAATCGCCCTCGCCACGTCACCACCACCGAACGTCTCCTCCAATCAAGCACACACCTGCTGTCGTGTCAGCCTCAACTCGCCACGAAGTAGTAGAAGAGGGGCATCAGTAAGCACAACCCTGATGGCATTCATCTACCCTATTCTGTTCTACTTTACTCATTTTCTAGACATTTCTTTATCCTCGTCGGCACCCCAGCCAGCTTTGCTCCTTTACCCTCGATATTTCAACATTACCTCTCCCAATTGTCATGTGTACGGTGCATGCCTTGGATTATTTTCACTTACTACCATCGACGCCTTTCCCTCTTCATCATTATTGCCTTTTGCCAACTCCAAGCTATTCCTACCTTGTCCTTATTCGTTCTGACTTGATCTAGATTCATAAAGTACTTAAAACTGTATATAAACTGACAACTACTGGTAAGGAGTGCATAGTACCATTCAGGTTTTCTATCCAATTTGCTTGTCTCTTTCTCATCTCATCTTATCGTCCAATTGTTGTCTCGGCCACACGTGAAACCCCTTCACCGCGCCCGTGCATTTCCTTTATATCTCGTCTCTCTCTGTGCCAGTCTCACCTCGCCGCCATCCCCTTGCTCACCCATCTGCGTCCACATTTGCCTCTATCCCCATATTCCCGCCTCATTTTGCCACCACCTGCTCAAGCTTGTCCGTCTGCTTCCATACCTGCTATCACCACCATACCGTCGTCTCTGTGCTCTGGCCTTAGTCTCACTCCACGAGCATGTGTCGTCATAGCTCACACACGCACGCACGCACCCCTTCCATCATTCCCAAAAACTCCTTCTATTGTTCCACTCTTGGCGAACGTGCCTACAGCATGCAACCGACTTACATAGTGTATATAAGGGTTTCTTCACACCTAAGGGCATGTGATGTCCTCGAGTGTGTCCTCCCAATTGCTGGTTGACTTCTGATGGGAGTAGAAAGTGGGGCTGGGGTGTCACCCTGAGCTGACTGGGATGGGGCACTTGAGACTGAAGGCAAAGGAAGAATGGAGGAAGCAGATGTTGTAGTCCTTGCAGCAGTGGCAGCTGGACTACTTGAGCTAACCGGGCTCGCAATCGACGTGGACGAAGCAGATGAAACCTGTTGGACACATCAAAACCCCGAAAATTTATCCAAGTTGATGGAAAACGGCTCACCAAGGCAATGGATGTCGACGAAGAGCTAGATACCTGTGCGGGAGCAATAGATGTGGTTTATTGCATGTTTGAAGGCACTGGGGAGGAGGAAGAGACGGCTGAAGAGGATGCAACGGAAGGCTTAGCTACCGGAGGATTGCCTAGAGGTAGCTGAAGAGAAGGAGTGTTATGAGAAAATAAGAGATCAGACACGCACATGAAAGCTTTTTGAGATCAACTGGAGAGAAGGGTGGGTGTTGTTGAGTGCAATGTAGACAGCAGTTCCTTGTAGATGCTATTAAGGACACAGAAGTGAAGGGAATGAGATTGGGATTTGAGGTTTGAAGCCTTGAGGGGTTGATGAGTAGCGGAGACCAGGGTATCAAGGTTAATGCCAAAATGCTAGTCAACCATGTATCTATAGGTGGTGTGAGTTGTCAATGCAATGTAGATGACAGCCTTACAGGGGCTCATCACTGGTCATCTGTTCATCATTGTGATGCATGAGATGGTCATTTGAGAACAGGGATAGCGAAGATGTCAATGCGTAAGGTGAGGGCCAGCTTGAGCCAGCTTGAGCCAGCTCGAAACTAGCTCTGAGCCGCAGCTATTCAACTGGCTTGGCTCAGCGCAGCTTGGCTCACGTTGAACCACCAGCTCGGCTCCAGCTCGTAGCCAACCGGGCCGGCTAAGTGGTGGCTCAGCTACGGCTCGGCTACAGCTCCGGGCCGCCGCAACACTAGACCAGAGCATTGAGGTCGACGCCAAAATGCCAGTTACTGTGTACCTATAGGTTGTGTGAGTCCTGTGTCGATGCGATGAGGTGGCAGCCTTACAGGGGCGCATCGCTGGTCATCACGGTTCCAGGTGAACTGGAGATGGAGGAGATTTTGGTGACCCACGTGTTGATGCGTTCTGTTCATTGCTGTAGTCCATGCGATGGTCATTTGAGAATAGGGATAGCGAAGACGTCGATGCGTGAGGTGAGGGCCAGCTCGAGCCAGCTCGAGCTGGCTCGAAACCAGCTCCGAGCTGCAGCTATTCAACCGGCTCGGCTCAGCGCGGCTCGGCTCTGGTTGAACCATCGGCTCGGCTCTAGCTCATAGCCAGCCGGGCCGGCTCAGTGGTGGCTCGGCTATGGCTCGTAGCCGGCTCCGGGCCACCGCAACACTAGCCTGATGACATGGACATCGATGCCCTAAAAGTTGACCCAGAAGACAATGAGAAGAAAAAGAGGCTCAGGAAGGAGGGTCGATGCTTCTTTTGTGAAAAACAAGGGCACCTGTCAAGGAATTGCCCAAAGAAAAAGGAAGGCAATGACCAACCCTCAGGGTCTAAGCCCTCTAAGGCTAGAAAGGCCCAAGTGGACAGTGATGATGAAGGAACTATTGTCGCACCAGGAGTGGATGACTTGGTGGAACAACTAAAGAAACTCCTGGAAAAGGAGCGAGCAAAATTTCTTGACTTAATGACTCTTGTCATGGGCGCATACGGTGCCTCAGGTTAGCAGCGCTGATGGACACAGCCCAGGATTGATTCGTAGCACGCTGGATGGGATTGTGGCTCGTGTTTCATAGTAGAGTAGCTATTAGGACTAGCTACGTAGGGTCTACTCCTTATAGTCCTAGGACACTGCCTCTGATTGATGTGACTCGTTACTAGTAGACGTATACTAGGATCTCTTAGTATAAGTAGAGGCACTACTAGTTGTACTTACCTTAAGCTGAGTCTCCTCTAGAGACTTAGTGAATAACACTTGGGTTCGTTCTCATCTTGTGACAAGTTCTATTCCTTCCAAGTGGGACTTGGAAGCGTTCTATCAGACTATCTTAGGGAGCACTCAGCTCACGCTCTCACCCTGAACAGAGGGTTGGAGAGGTACTGTTCAGACACGAGTAAGGCGACTCTAGGACGAGTAACGCCTTTAGTTTTATCAAGCAGACTTCGAGGAAGCCCCCGTAACAACTCTGGATGAGGAGGATTTTTGAAGCGCTCCCCTTTGACTGTGCAAAGAGGAGCAGAGCTAGATTCTGGAAGTAAAGAGGCCCCTGTATTCATTTGATTCATCAATGCCATGAATTTGCCCTTTACATTCCAGAATGCTAGAGAAATCGCAGAAGGCACCACTCTTGTGGACAGTGGTGCAACAGACAACTTTATCGACTATCGAACTGCAATAAGATGGAGAGTGGGAGTTCAGAAACTCCCAAAGCCAAGGAGGGTCTTTAATGTGGACGGAACTGAAAACAAGAATGGCACTTTGACTGAGTCTCTGCTACCTCAGGATGAAGCTGGGAGGAAAAGAAGAGGTGGTCAAATTCTTTGTCACTAATCTGGGCCAGGATTGAATTTTACTTGGCTACCCATGGCTCACTACTTTCAACCCAGTACTGGACTGGAAGGAGGGTTGTATCAAAGGAAAAGGACCACTAGTGCTTGAAATGATCTTCTTGAAACACCTCAAGGAGCAGGCCAAGCTGGGGACCCCATCTATTGAACTAGTGGCCCAGATTTGAAAGACTCACTTTGCTACTGAATGGGAAATTGAAGCCAACAAGGTCCAACCAGTGGAGGGAGTCCCAGCCGAATACCAGAGGCACAGGAAGGTTTTCTTGGACCAAGAGGCGACTCGATTTCCTCCAAGTAGACCAGAGGATCACAGAATTCCCCTTAAGCCAGGAGCACCTGACACACTTAACAAAGGGCTGATATGAATACCCAAAGACCAACAGGAGGTGTTACGCGCAAGTCCTACGCATATCGGCGAAGCCTCGTCTGGTCAGTAGATACGTGACCTCGGGCTAGGCAGAGTCTGTCTCAAGCGAAGAAGGGCAATGGGCCCTTGGAGCGATGGTGCACAAGGTGAGAGGGGAACGCGACTTGGTATTGTCACAAGGAGAACAGACTTAGGGTCTGTACTCTGTCGTAGCGTCTGCTTATATACATGTGGTCCTACTGTATCAAGCGTCCTCTGGTGTGGTACTAAGTAAGTACGTCTAGTAAGCTGTCCGGTATAAGCGTGCTCAGGCTACGTGCTACTGAGTCAGGACACTCTGCTGGTAGTACAAATGGTGAGTCAGACAAAAGGAGGTGTATCAGATACCGTACTGTAAAGCGCGTCGTCTCAAGGGAACGAAAGGAGATTGCCCAGTGCAACTAAGGTAAAGTCCATCGGCATGTTAGAAGAATAGGCCCCGGATGTGAGCCAGTATCGTACAGTAAGGGAAATGAACGTAACATTACCCCCCTTCTAGTCCGTTGACTGTCCCAGTCAACTCAGTCCCAATCTGTAGTGTTCTGTTGGTCTTCCATGCCCGAGGTGTCATTGTCCCAGCGTTCTAGGTTAGCAGGGCTCCACCAGTTGTCGATATCCCTGGCCGTAGCGTTCCGAGTGGCCGTGTCGAACCTAGGAATGGCGAAGGGGGTTCCTGCCGTGTCCAGTCTAGCTTGGAATACTCCGGGGTTGCCTCTGACGATGGTGGGATCACCGTTCCTTGCGATGAACTGCAGGTGTGGCCAGAGCTGGTGATATGCGTGTGCCGCTTCCAGTCGCTTCTTGCTCTTGGCCATTTCTGCCCCATACTTGCGTGACAGGAGTCTCGCCGACTTCAGCTTCTCTTGGGCTTCGTGTGCACGCTTGGCCCAATTGCGTAGGTCTTCTTGTGCGTCCAGGAAGAGGCGATCCATGTTACGCCATCACAATAACTCACCGCATAAGAATGGGGACTTGACGCGTCCTATGGCATTGTCTACATAGGGCGTGTGCTTGTCTCCTTCTTCTAATAGGCGTTGTATGAAGGGTGTGAGCGATGGTCCTGGGGTTGCCTTGGGTCTAGCTGTAAGCTCCATGATCCAGATGGGTTGTCCTCGTCCCATGGTGAGGCACATGGCTGGGCGCGTCCTCTTCAGGTCCAAGGACTGGAACCTGGCGGTCATGTACACGCCCCTGTAGTCAGTGATCATGCGAGTGGTGTAGGCTGGATTCTTTGGGGTGTTAGTAATGTAGGGGTGTCGGGGATGTGTGTAGGGGAGCTGTTTGTTCAGGAGGTCTTCGTTGGTGTCGGTCTCTAGATAAAATGTGGGGTCGATGGGGGTTTCTATCACATCGTCGTCGACTTCTTCTTCTTGTTTGTGTGCGTTCCAGACTTTCTCTGCTGCTTCTCTGGCTTGTGTCTTCCACCTTTGTGTGTTTACGAGTTGTTCGTCTCGCTCCAATCTTTTGCGCTTCCCTAACCTTGGCTGTCCTGCGCTTGCCGCTTCTTTGGCCACTGCTGCTACCTTCTGGCACTGGACTGGGTTGTCCGTCATCCAGAGTCCCTTTTCTGCTCTTCTGAAATCGTCCGCATCGTCTAGTTCCTCTAGTGTTCCCATGAGGGCTTTGATGGCATCACTGGTTGGTTTAATGACTACCTTCTTGAAGAGTTCTCGGACCTCTGCATCGGTGCTTTCGCTCAGGTCCTGGGTTTCTTCGTCATCAGTGGTGTCAGTGAGGTCGATGATCTTCTTCTCTTGCGGCTTCCAGAAGGGAGTGGCAGCTCTGGGTTGTTCTCTTGTTGTTCTGGTGTCTGGGTTGGTAACCATGAGAGTGTGCGGTCTGTCCATGCCATCCTCATCATGGTTGCTTGTGCTGCTGTAGGCGGAGTCAGCCGGGCTGGGTACTCGAGCTGTAAGTTCAGCTCTTCTTGGTTGGGGTGTAGCGAGGGCGTTAGGACTGTTGGGAGGTGTGTGGAGTCTTGGAGGTGTGGGTAGGGTTGTGTCAGGGGTATTTGGTCTGGGGATAATTGTCTCTCCACCAATTTGGACTGTTGGGCCATCTCGTATAGGTGAAGTAGACATATTCTTGCAGTGTACAGGAGGTGTTGGTATGACTTGTCGAATTGTCCTGGGTGTGCACTGGTTAATTCTTCTACAAGGATGGGGAGTGAGGTGTCGATGTAACATTGTATTAAGTGTGCGCGTTGGTGTGCTGGAATGTTTTCGATGGAACTGGGGTAGTTGTGTACTTGCGTGGCTGCTAATCGTCGAAGGAAGGGGAGTAGATTGTCTGGCATTGGTGTTGGATCGTGAAATTACCCCCTCTTTAAGTCCTGTGACGTCCTCGGCGCTTTGCTGGTTTATGCTGTGCATTGTAAACGTTTATGGCTTCCTCTGCGTTCATATTGTCTGCGTCCACCCAGGAGTTCTCTGAATTTGGAAAGCCTTTCCAGCTAACCAAATATTGACGCTTGTGGCTTTGTCCTATGACTCGAGTGTCCAAAACGCGGTCTATCTCCCATTCCTCTTCTCCATTGACGATATCTGGTGGTGGCTGATTGTAATTCACTCCATGTTCCTCGGTTTCCACGTAAGGGGATAGTAGGTCGATGTGAAACACATTGTGGATGGTCCACTGTTCTGGGAGTGTTAACCTATACGTGACTTCACCCAATTTGGCTTTTACCCAGAAAGGTCCATACCATCGAGGTGCTAGTTTGCAACTGGGGTGGTGCGTCCTCAAGTTGCGCCCATCTAGCCATACTTGATCACCTTCCTTGAACTGCCTGATGGTGGTGTATGGGCCAAGGCGTTGGTGGATCTTTGTGGCGCTTTCCCTAGCCTTTTGGAGGTTCCTTAGACGGTCTTCCACGGCTGGCACCTCGACTGAGTCGTGGTGAAATAGGATTTCTGGGTTATGTCCGAATAGGAGGTAGTGGGGCGAGTAGCCAGTCTTTTCATGGGGCCAGCTGTTGTGCGCGAATTTCGCGACTGGTAGTAACTCTGCCCAACTTGCGGGGTCATCTGCCACCCAAAGTCGGAGATATTGTTCTAGCCATTGATTCATGTGCTCCATCTGGCCGTCTGTCTGGGGGTGGTATGCTGTGGACATATTCTGCTTGGTCCGGGTGAGGTGGCACAGCGCTTGTGCAAACTTGGATGTGAAGCACGGATCTCTGTTGGATATTATTTGTTCTGGAGTGCCAAAGAATGGCATCAGGTGTCTGTAATAGAGTGTTGCGACACCTTCTGCAGTGATCTTGTTACGTTCATTTCCCTTACTGTACGATACTGGCTCGCATCTGGGGCCTATTCTTCTAACATGCCGATGGACTTTACCTTAGTTGCACTGGGCAATCTCCTTTCGTTCCCTTGAGACGACGCGCTTTACAGTATGGTATCTGATACACCTCCTTTTGTCTGACTCACCATTTGTACTACCAGCAGAGTGTCCTAACTCAGTAGCACGTAGCCTGAGCACGCTTATACCGGACAGCTTACTAGACATACTTACTTAGTACCACACCAGAGGACGCTTGATACAGTAGGACCACATGTATATAAGCAGACGCTACGACAGAGTACAGACCCTAAGTCTGTTCTCCTTGTGACAATACCAAGTCGCGTTCCCCTCTCACCTTGTGCACCATCGCTCCAAGGGCCCATTGCCCTTCTTCGCTTGAGACAGACTCTGCCTAGCCTGAGGTCACGTATCTACTGACCAGATGAGGCTTCGCCGATATGCGTAGGACTTGCGTGTAACAGTATGTCCACCCCTCCAGCTATGGGTGGTGCTCGAAAGCTTGGTAGTCCTGGCACCTCTTCCAGGTACTGGCTCAGTATGGTGCAGATGTCCGCCAGCCCTAGGGGTGCTGGTACCCCCCCACTGGTCGCTTTGTCGACTTCTCCTGTTTCCACATTGATTAGTGTTAATATGAGGAGTGTGGGACTGGGCACGTCCAGTATGATTTCCATGAGCCCAGGGGGTGGTGTCCCCAGGCTGTGGTTCGTCCTCAGAGATATGGAGGAAGGCGAAGGCCTCCGGGAAATGGGTGGTGTAATAATTGGGTGAGACATCTGCCCATGGATCTGGTGTGGTGGATCTTGTTCCACTAAGGGATAGGAGGCCCTCAGCGGCATCTCGCTCACTCTTGGTGTAGAAGAGGGGGTCGACATCCATTGGAGTATCGGCAATGGAGAAGGCTCCTTCTTGATTAAAGGTGACTGGGGGCAACGACGGAGCGCTTCTTCTAAATGGCTCACTTCCTTGAGCTGCAGGCGTTCTGACCTCCTCACATACTCTGGGGGGGTCTGTTTGAGTCGCCACCTCCTTCTAGCCTTCTTGATGGTGAGCTGACTCAATCCTTTCCCACTCTTCGATTTCTTTTAAGGGGGACAACATAGTTTCTCCCGACGTACTGATCAGGATTCCCATGAGTCGAGGGCGGAGGGAGAGGGGGAAGCAAAGCATAGTTTTAGCACCATTAGTCATAGAAGAAGGAGTGGGTGAGTTAAGAGATGGGAGTGACTCTTCCGGTTCCACCACTAGGGTTTTTATAGCTGTTGGGTTTCTCTCATAATTGTCATGGGCGCATACGGTGCCACTGATGGCATGGCATCAGTGATGGACACAGCCCTAGTATGATGTGTTTCAGTAGTGTCTCATGTGCGTTTCAGATGTATCAGTGATCGCATTTCATAAGTAGCCATTAGGGAAGGCTGCGTAGTATCTCCTTATAACCCTAGGACACTGCCCTTAGCCAGTAGTATATATAGAAGTACTTACTGGCTGTATCATCCTTAAGCTGAGTCTCCTCTAGAGACTTAGTGAATACACACCTGGTCCGTTCTCATCTTGTGTACAAAACCTATTCCTTCCAAGTGGGACTTGGAAGCGTTCTACTAGGTTAACTCAGGGAGCACTCAGCTCACGCTCTCACCCTAAACGGAGGGTTAGAGAGGGATTGTTCAAACACAGGCAAGGCGACTCTAGGACGAGTAACGCCTTTTGTTTTATCACACAGGCTTCGAGGAGGCCCCGTAACAATAATAGTCCTTTATTAAGTCCGGGATGTGGGTGTGGTCAGCTGGTTCCCAGCTATCATTCGCCTGGGAGTATCCTTTCCATTGAAGGAGATATTGCAGTTACTTCTTGCGCCCATATCTTTGTGACCCCAAAACCTTCTCCACCTCATATTCCACGCTGTCTTCCACTAAGTCAGGTGGCGGTTCAGGGAAATTTTCCCCATGTTCCTCCGTCTCCTTGTATGGTAAGAGGAGCGAGGCATGAAACACATTGTAAATCTTCCATTGAGGGGGAAGTTTCAGTTGGAACACCACAGGGGATATTACCTTCTTCACAGAGAAAGGACCATATCACTTTGGGGATAGTTTTACACTTGGGTGGGTTAGTTTGAGGTTTGTTCCTTCCAACCAAACTTTGTCCCCCATTTTGAAGGCCTGATAGTAGTGTTGCCCCTTCTTTCTTTCTGATCTTCATAAAAGAAGGTGGTGAGCATTCTTGATGGCAGCCTGCGCCCTACTTCTGAGGCCTTCCAACCAGTCTATCCTCCTTTTTACTTCAAGGACTGCTGAGTCTTGGTTGTTGAGATGAATTGAAGGTGTATGACCCATAAGTAGCTCGAAAGGGGTAAATCCTGTGGTGGCATTTGGCCATGAGTTGTGCACAAACTGGGCCATCAATAAATGTTGCGCCCAATCATTCTGATTGTCATTTCCATAAATTCTGAGGTATAGCTCCACCCTCTGATTTGCACGTTCTGATTGTCCATCAGTTTGGGGGTGGTGTTATGGTTCCAATGGACCATTTGGCGAAGTGCCTTCGGGGTTTCTAGTAGTGACTTGAACAAATCACTGAGTCGGTTTGTCTGAGCTAACATGTGACCTTGCTGTCATAGGTTCTAAGACAACTTAGACACAAGTCTAAGGTTGTTGAGCTTCCCCTTGACTAAGGGAGCTGACTAAGCTTTTGGTTGATAACTAGAGAGCACTCTAGTAGTGTGAGAGTTTGCCTTGTTAAGGACTCAGGCCCAAAGGCTTAGTCACAAGTCAAATTCCCAAGTAAGGACTTGAGGGAGATGAAAGGGGAAAGGGGAATTGGATTTGAGAAGCTTAAGCCGAAGCTAAGGATGTAAGGTCCAAAGCAAGGCTTCTTATATACGTCACAGGCACCCACATCAGGTGACTGGATCAACAGACTTTAAGGTTTGATCAACAATACAGTAGTCAACGGATCAACGAGTCAACGAGTCAATAAACACATATACAAGTCAAAACAACACGTGATCACGTGACTTCATCACGTGATCCATATCAGGTGATCAATAGGCATGTGACTTAGAGTCACATGCCTCAGAACATGTGACCTAAAGTCACATGACCAAACTAAAAAGCGGTCAGAAACAAAAATGTTACGGGGCTTCCCCGAGGCCTGAATGATAAAACAAAGAGGCGTTACTCGTCCTAGAGTCGCCTTGGGCTAGTCTGAACAATGCCTCTCTAACCCTTCGTTTAGGGTGAGAGCGTGAGCTAAGTGCTCCCTAAGATAGTCTGATAGAACGCTCCCAAGTCCCACTTGGAAGGAATAGGTCTTGCACACAAGATGAGAGCGAACCAGGTGTGTATTCACTAAGTCTCTAGAGGAGACTCAGCTTAGGGTGATACAGCTAATAAGTAGTTCTATATATACTACTCAGCTGAGGCAGTGTCCTAGGGTTATCGATGGAGATACTACGTAGCTTTCCCTAATAGCTACTTTGAAATGCGACCGCTCTGATGTACATGAAACACAGGCGAAACACTACTGAAACCTATCAAACCAGGGCTGTGTCCATCACTGATGCCATGCCATCAGTGGCACCGTATGCGCCCGTGACATCACCCTTCGTTTAGGCAGAGGGCGCGAAGTGGACGGGACAGCAGCGCCCGACTTGGTTCCACAGTGACTCCAACGCTCTCCCATCCGAGGCAACCCCCTCCATACACGCGACGTTTTCATGGAATACTGACATGGCAAGTCGGTGGCGACAGATCCGTTGTTCTTCTCGTAGGTTGTCGATCTGCTGCTCGTATTCTTGAAGTCTCCGCGTGATGTACAGTATTTGTTCATCGATAGCGTTGAAGTGGGAGACTTCACCCATGAGTCCCCAGTTCCCGTTGTCCATGAGGTATTAGGCCACAACCTTGTACTGCACCGAATTGGCACGGATGAGATTGATTGCCCAGTTGGGCACTGGGTCGCATGGCTTGTCGGGGCGAAGATGGGGGAGAGCTCGTAGGAGGTGACGGTATTCGGGTTCATCTCTCCCCATGGTTCCCAATGCCTCATAGGGAGTTGGTGAAATTTTGACCCACTTGGCCATTCTGTAAGATCTGTCGGGCATGGGGATGTAGAAGTCGGGGCACCGGCTCGGGGTGTTGCGCATGTACCCCCGGAATGATACTTCTTCATCGTTGGTGGTGGTGTTCTCGGTATCGTCATCCGTGTCTCGTTGTCGGTTCTCAATGGTGCATAGGAGTCCATGCACCACGTCAATGAGTTGATCCGTGGTGAGCGCGGATCCATTGTCGTGGGCCAGTAGGATGTTGCGCGTGGAGCGTGGGGAGATGGGAACGCCAGGGCGTTCTGTGGCTTGGATAATGTCGGCCACAGTGTGTCCGACCGTGTTGGGTGAGAGGGGTAGCATAATGCGGTTGATGTCTTCGTTGACAACTCATAAGGGGTGTCGGAGCTCATTCGGGATGGATTGGTGTCGAATCTCCATATTGACGTTGTCGTCCGTAGTCGTGGATTCGGTGGAGATTGGTTCGGCGACAGCTTCGTAGTTAATGGTTTCGAGGGGGGTGTTGACGTTGGAAGTGTTGGAGGCCATATTTGCAGACGATGAGGATGTAGAAAGTGATTTGAAGGGAGAAGAAGATAGTGAGGAGAGCAATATCTGATGGGGGAAGATGGGACATTAGTTTGGCGGACTCTAGCGGTCCTTTTATCTGTTAGTGGGTGTCCTCGGTGGTATGATGCAATCAGGTCGGGCGCGAAGACTTGATCTGCAGGTTCCCATGTGTTGTCACTTACGGGGTAACCCTTCCACTTGATCAGATACTGCAGGGTCTTCTTTTTCCCGTGATGGCGATGTCCAACGACGTGTTCCACTTCGTATTCCTGTTCCCCATCAATCAATTCAGGGGGTGGTTTCGGATAATTCATTCCGTGTTCTTCGGTCTCCACATATGGGGTAAGGAGTGATGCGTGAAACACATCATGAATGGTCCAGGTCGGGGGTAATCGGAGGCGGTAAGCCACCGGGGATATTTGTTTGGTGACAGAGAATGGGCCCAGGCGTCTGGGTGCAAGTTTGGGGGTGGTATACGGGAGTTTCAGATTGCGCGCATCAAGCTACACCTCATTTCTGACGTGAAACTGGGGTGGAGGTGCATTAGTGGCATGGTTTAATGCTTGTTGGATGTGGCGTCTGCATTCCATCAGTTTCTGATGGCGTTCTTCTACGGAGTGATTGTTTGACACGTATTCTGAATCAAGGGTCACTTGCGGTGTATATCCCATTAATGCCTCTGATGGTGGTGTTTTGGTGGTGTTGTTTGGGGTGGTTGTTACGGGGCTTCCCTGAAGCCTGAGCAATAAAACAGGAAGGCGTTACTCGTCCTTGAGTCGCCTTGACCTAGTCTAAACAGTGCCTCTCCAACCCTCCGTTTAGGGTGAGAGCGTGAGCTGAGTGCTCCCTAAGATAGTTTCAATAGAACGCTTCCAAGTCCCACTTGGAAGGAATAGAGCTTGCACACAAGATGAGATCGAACAGTGTGTATTCACTGAGTCTTAGAGGAGACTCAGCTTAAGGATAATACAACTAGTAGTGCCTCTACTTATACTAAGGGATCCTAGTACACGTCTACTAGTAACGAGTCATATCTAACAGAGGCAGTGTCCTAGGACTATATGGAGTAGATAATACGTAGCCAGTCCTAATAGCTACTCTACTATGAAACACGAACCACAATCCCATCCAGAGTGCTATGAATCGATCTAGGGCTGTGTCTGTCAGTGCTGCTAAACTGAGGCACTGTATGCGCCCGTGACAGTGGTGTTGTGTATGAATGTTGCTAGTGGTAACCAATCGGCCCAGTCGTCTTGTTGTAGATTACCGAACAGGCATAGGTATTGTTCTACCCACTGATTGTTCCGTTCTGATAGGCCGTCGGTCTGTGGGTGGTAAGCCGTGCTGATATTTTGTTGTATTTTGAGCTTTTGGCATAGAGTGCGAGTGAAATGGGAAGTGAACCGGGGGTCTCTATCAGTGATTAGCTTCTTAGGTGTCCCGAACCATCGGAATACGTGTTTGAGGTACAATTGGGCGACTCCTTCGCCTGTGATTTGGGTGTGACAGGGGAGGAAAAGTGCTGCACGTGAACATCCGTGGTCGACGATGGTACATCAGCAAAACCCGACCCCACTCGGTAGTGCTACATAGCGCTCCATAGCGTCCATAGCGTCCATAGC
>QFEA01000612.1:0-21486 GCA_003315975.1 Lactifluus echinatus | reverse complement strand
TTGCGCCCCTCCGCGGTCGGTCGATACGTAGCGGGCATATAGCGGGCATCACGTCCCACATGCACAGTCGCCAGGCAGAGTGGGGATGGAACCCACGGCTTGGGGGACAGCTCGCAGCAGCGGTGAAACGCGTAGCTTAATACCTCGTTGTGCTGTCCGTCCCGTTGTGGAGGTGAGTTTCGGATGGAGGCGAGTGCTCAGCTCACGTTCCTCGCTGTCAAGACATTTAAGCAGCATACTTTTTTTTTTCCCGTTTCTCCGAGGCGCAGCCCTGAGGACGCGCGCGCGCGGTCGCACCGATACTGGATCGGAAGAGCTCGTTGCAGCGTGGGAGGCCCGGTCCTGGGATCCAATATACGCTGTGCCCTGCGCCGCTGCCGGCCGACAGGCGGTCCCACGACACAGCTCGCATGTTGGGTTACAGGGCTGCAGGTCAATCGACGAAGGACGATGCGTTACGGGATAATCCCAGCTGTGTTTCACGGAGTATAAGGACCTCGCAGGAGCCCCCGGCTGTTCTTCGGCAATGGAACGGAGTACAGTGCGGTGAGTTGCCAGCCGCGAAAAAACGAAGAAGGAAAAGAAAAGACTAGGCCAACGATTCAACTTCTGGAAACTCCACCTTATTTTCCTGCAGTTCCGGGTCCGTTGGGCGCAGTATCCCCTACCCTACGATGGGGCCGTGTCATGTCAGGTACGGCCCTTGTTGTTCGTCATTGTGTCGTCGGCTGTTGGCGCATCGTGGTTGATATCGACCGCAAGGTCATCGGCGAGGCAGTCCAGGGGCGATAATATCTTTCTTTTGAGAAATAACGAGGCGAACGGTGAAGGCGCGACACACTGCCCCCGCAAGCAGGTTACACCCTGCGGCGATTTTACGGACTTTTCGACAAAAAACCAACCACCTCATGGGAAGTCATAGGGCGTGTCTCTCTCCTTGTGTTTTCTTATTCCGGCCATCCCTGCGGCATACAGCCATCATCATCATGACGTTCTCGAGTCTCCACTTTGACACCTTCCCCCCTTTCCTTCCTTTCGAACTTTTCCTCTTCTCCCCCTTTCTTCTCTTTTTTTTCGGGGTTTGGCGGTACCGAAATCCGCAGAACCGGAGGAGGAAGACGAGAGGGCCGGCTCGCACCAGGGGCGCAGATCACGTCACACGATAATATCAAAGAACGAATAAAAGATAAATTAAGGTGAGTGAGGCGGGGAAACGACTCGGGGGAGAGGAGAGGGGGAGGGGAGGGTGCACGGGACCAAATGAAGACGTATACGCAGCGCGCAACTCGGGACTGTCTAGATGCGCCTTGGGACTGCGACTGCGCCGCGCCCGCGCCGCCCATACTGCATTCTAACGGGTAAGGTTGTTTGACGGAAAAACATCCGGGCGTCCCTGAAAACAAACTATGACGCGCATGACGTTTTAAATTCACGGGCAGCCAGAAATCCGAGAGGCAACAGCAACAGCAACAGCAGCCCAAAACATAGAGGAAAAAATCATTTTTTATACCAAGAGGGACAGAGAGAAATAGGTCAGATTGGAGGAGGGGAGGGAGGACGGTAGGTTTACTAGATGTATACATGCGTATACGTAGCAGGTCCCGTCTAACACGCGTAATGCTTTTACACGTAACACGTCAGAGAGGGCAAAAGCGACCGAGTCCAGGAGGCCCTAACAGCACGGTGCTTACAGAGCACTTGTAACCTATAACTTATTTTAAGTTCAATTTCTTGACGATAAAAATAAAATTCATTTAATTTCAAGAGAACGTTTCGCGCGCTCGAACTCGAATTCATGCGATCACGAGGACAGTGCGTCTCGTCATCGACAGCCGCGCAAGGGCGCAGAGCGGCTACTGCTGCGACGATGCGACGACACATTGCAAACCCAAACGTCCAAAACAGGCACAACTGCGCGAGAAAAAAACAAAACAAGATGAGAGATGATGATAACAATTACAACTACAATTACAATTATGCAATTGCAATAGATGAGATGTGAGAACGCAATCAATAGACAGATTATGTACCCTCCCGCCCTCGGTATTTCCACCTCGCTTTGTTGTTTACGCGGTTGCCGAGTTGAGCGGGTTCTCTTTTGGTGCGTTCGTCCCGAGTCCGAGGTCGAGGCCGTTGATGCAGGGGCCGCCGCCGTGCAGGATGTCACGCGACCCAACCAAGCCTACGATTTTGCAATTGTTGACTACCGCACGCCGCCCCTCGTTTAGTGCTGCACCGTCCATTTGCCTCCGCCTCCGAGCGGCGGTCTAGTGTGTACGTTATGTCACAATAAAACGCGAGGCCTCGACTTGCCTTTTCTGTATTCGCGCGGCCGCCGGGCTGTGTCTCAGACTCGAACTAACCTAACTTTGCTTTCGCAATTGCAGCGCAGCTTTGTATTGTATTGTAAACCCCGTTCAATACCGTACCGTACCGGTGTTTCATCGATTTAGTATCAAAGGCATACTTGGCCGGTCGACAGCTCGTACGGATGCGCTGGTGTGCTCTATTCATAAACTGTAACGTATACCTTTGCGCACACGCAGCCGGTGGCGTCCAATAGCGACAGCCCCTCTCATTTCCTTTGCCACTATCGCGGCGCGCTTATCAGGGGCCCGGGAGCTATTCCGCCAATGTGCGGCTACACCAACATCACTCCTTCCGTTGTGGGCAACACACATGGCGAGTCCAAATGTTATATGCGTTATATCCTGCATATTGTCGGGACATGCGGTGGAGTAGGACGAATCATCTCAGTTTGAGAGTATCTGGAGGTCCCTCCACAAGTTCGAGAGGCGAGGCCGGGGCAGCCAGTGGGGCAGGGCGGTTCACCTCAGTTCGAATTCAAGAGCATCTGGGGTTTCCTCCACGAGTCCTAGAAACGATGCGCTGGCAATTTCATGCGTGTGAAGGTCCAATACTCTCGGACCGTGTGCCCGAGCTTCGGGACAGTCCCGAGGCTACCACCTGCAGGGATGTAAGTGTAGGTTAGGCCCATACGGTGTGAAGGTCCGCAACGTCAGCTATTGCACGGTTCGTATCCCCAAGCAGGATGACACTCGCTAGGAGAAAAAGGATTTTTCTGTCCCTGGAGACACACCTGCCACGGCGTACGTAGAAATTGAGGGTCGCAGCGTGGGAATCAAGCGCGAGCGACCGGACAAACGAATAATCCATCATGAAGTTACATACAGGATGTGTTTTAAACCCTCAGTTTTTTTTCGAGCGGGGTTGTCTGATTGACTTTTGCCATGGATCGTCGTTCCCCACCAACGGGTATGGTACGTACATGTTTAATTTGGACGAACAAGAGGGATCTGTTTCGCGAACCGTCGTTAGAGCTAGGAAAGGATTAACACGCATTGGCGTTGGCGCAAGGCCATCATGGCCCTAGCTTGTCTGGGTCAGAATCGTGGCCGATCCACGCCACATGAATTGAGGCTTTTCTTTTATGAGAGGAAATGAAGAGTGGGGCCCACATCTGATTTCGTTCAATTGATGAGATAGTATCAGTACGTTGTGCATTGATGAAGATGCGTTAGTTGAGTGGTGATTGTATCAGAGGATCATCTTACTAGCGAGATCTAAGCGACGGCTAACCCCGGTCCCCGGGTTCCCATGTGGGTCTCGCACGACGGTTGAGAAGACACATGTCCCCGCGTGGCGATTTTGTAGGCCTTATGTTTGCGACGGCGAGGATTAACGTGGCCGGTGAGTGTGCACTCTTGCTCGGATTCTAGTCTGACACGCGGGAGAAGTCGGTTGATGAGACTGCCAATCAGTAGCGAGGGTTACGTATACGTTAACCTGGGCCTTTTTTCGCCGTAACCAATTGAAAGGGCTAGATTACCGCACTCCTGATCGTTTTTTACCTGACTTGACGACGGGATCATTTCAGCTGCGTCGCAACGGAACGGACTAAAAGTGAGCCATAGCTAATCATGCCGTCTCGTGAACATCCTGTCTGCCATCCAATCGCCGCCGAGGGGGGAGGATGAAGGACAACGACGGACACTAGGTCGCGATTGGATTTAGACTATATGTGATGTAGAAGCGATGCCTGATTAGAAAAAAAAAATTGGTCCGCCTGTCGGTGTGGCGTCGGCAGGACTCGCGAAAATAATTGTACTGTACGTAGGTCTGCAACCCCCGCTCGGTTGGTGAAGGAATAATTCATTTCCGTTGGTCGAATTGACTGCCGGAGCATGCGGGGGCGGCTGATATGCGTGTGGGGAGGAACCTCAGTTTCGCCGGGATACACGGAAGAGCATGGAGAAAGGATGAAAGACACATGGGGGAAAAGAAAATGACGGCAGGCGATAACCGAATGGTTGCTAGAGTACATACTCGGTAGGCTTGCTAGGTGGTGTGGGACGTTTCAAGGCTTGTTTAGAGAGAGAGAGCGGATGAGCGGATGGAGAGTGCCGGTACCGGCATGGCCGCGGGGGAGGCCAATCGGGGAGGGGCGGGTGAGGGTGAGAGTGAGTGAGGACCGCGGAGATTGCCAGTAACGGGGATTATCCGGAGGAGTGAACGGGCGGGGCGCAGATCACGGCGACCGACAGCGACAGGCACGCTGGCAAAGAAAGGAGGAGCTGTGGACGAGGAAAGCGAGGGACCGGATTGGGAATTGATTCCAGGAAACGGCCGAGGGGGGGTTTACGTTTAGAGATCTCGATTGATCTCGTTCCCGGGAGTTTGGTGCGATGATCAATAAATAAAATAAATACATCCTCTTCCTTTCCTCCCTTTAACTGTTAAGCTCCTCGTCCCCGTCTCTCCCAAGCTCGCTTGCCCCTCTCTCATGCCCTCCACTCCCCCGTCCCAGTCCGTCCTCGGTTCCCTCACCGCCGCTTTCCGCTCTAGGGAGTCCCTTGCATCCTCTTCCTCCATCCCCCGTTCTCCCGCCTCCACCGCCTCTCTTCCCTCTCTCACTGACTCGGGCTCGTCATCATCCTGCTCGTCCTTTTCCTCCATTTCTTCACATATCCCCGCCCCCAATGAACACCTAGCTGTTCTTCTCCCACGCAATCTCTGGAAGCAGGACACCGACGCCTCGTACTGCGACACCTTTGTCTGTCGCAAGCCCTTCACTCTCATGGAGCGGCGTCATGTATGTGTATATCGCACGTCTTATCGCTTTCCGCGTGTTTAACACATCTTCTTGCTATAGCATTGCAGAAAGTGTGGTGGCATCTTCTGTGCCGCCTGCTCTTCGCGTACCACACCGCTCCTAGACACGACCGAGCTGTCTTTCGTGTACCCCCCGCGTGGTGTGTCCATTGTGACTTACGCTTCCCCAACCTCCCCCGTTCTCCCCGCGCGCGTATGTGAGGCATGCCATGCCCAGATACACGGTACACCTACCCCCAGTTCTCCATCCTCTTCATCTCCCACATCATCACTCTCATCTTGCGCACCCTCGTCTGGATCTTCCCGTCGCCCATCAACACGTCGTTCGCGCACACATCCGCCACCACCGCCACCACCGGATCCTTCGCTTCCCGATGACCTACGCAGCTATCCCCTTCGGATACGTTCTGATATTTGCAAAGCAACCGGAGGAGGAAGATGGACTCCTAAGCCATCTCCGATCCCTGACTACATGAAACGTATCCCTGGGCGTAAAGCACCCTACGAGATTGCCCTTGAAGAAGAAGAGGCCGCGGCACGGAAAGCGCGCGCTAACCCGGTTATCAAGGATGGTGGTATGTTGTGTTTGGTTCCCACTTTGTATGTGTACTAACGACTTGGAAAGACTTTCAGTACCGTCCGCCACGCCCACATCAACCGAGTGTGCCAGAACGTCCGCTCGAGTTTTCGACTTTCTGATCCGGTTTACTTTATCATTGCATCTCGCTCTCTGGTCTCTGGTCTACATCTGTTGTTGTTCAACCTCTGGTCTACCTTAACCCTCCGCCCTTGCGATACACACTCCGATGCTATCCGCCCTAGTTATTTACATTCCCACTACACCGACCTCGCTGTTGTTCATGCTGTACATAACCCGCTGTGCTTATACCTCGGTCCTGCGCTCTATACCTCATCCACACTCGATGCTAGCGCTCACTCTTGTGCTATAGTTGTTTATCCTTATGTTAAACGTGCCCAGATATATAATATGCAGAATACAGATAGATATGCTTTTCATGGCTTATATTCTGACTTTTGCGTGACTAGTGATTGGTCGCCAACGGCTGGTTCAATTCTCGCTTTACGGGGTAAAGTCGATAAATGGTAGTGGCCTTACGGCTGTCCTATCTTATTAATGATTGAAGAGGGCAGGGGGGAAGGTGACGTCTCGAATGGGGTGTTCGGCCAGGAACGATGAAGGGCGTGTCTGTTGGCGTGCGTAACTTGCTTTCGCTTCATCAAAACACAAAACGGCCATCTCTCACTCCTCTCTCTCTCTTTCCGTCCTGTGTTACACATACACGTATCTCGAGTTACAGGATTACGGGATTGATCACAACTTGGGGCATCGCTCCTGATGTACTATCATGAACCTTAGTGACATATGATATGATATGATAGCGAGAAGATCCGGACGTGGACACCTCCGGCCCCTAACTAAGGTCGGGTGCGGTTGCGCGGGACACGGCGGAAAGAAGAGGCTGTGAAACGCGATGCGGCGTCCAGCCGTTTTCGACCGACATATGGGTCATTATTATTATATTACACCCTTTTATGAGTCATAATAAATGGATAACGGGAGGTATTTTTTATTTGAGATCCAGCCGAGACGTCCCCTCCCCCTTCCCCGCTCCCTCCGTTGGCTGCTTTTCATTTCAAGAGCAAGTGGGTCACAACTTTGCGCTGTACAGCAAAGCAACAAAGCAAGGGTGGTTGGATGGATGGTGGCGTTTTTTGTGTTTGATATGTTGGTTGTTGTGTTCCGGAGATTTGGGAGAGAATAGGTCGTCGGCGCGCGATCGATCCCTTTCAGACTCCCCGGACGAGGACAAGGACGAGGAGACAAGGACGGGGGAGCGCCCGCGGGATTTCAGGATCAGGAAATTCAGGAGTTCAGGAGGGACAGACAGGGCACGGTAAAGATCCGTGAGAGAATTCAGTTCCGGCAGAATTATGTAATATATATTGCGTTTGATGGGTCACAGTTGCAGTGTTGGGATGTGTGTGAGAAAGGTTTCGCTCGTCTCCTCCCACGACACCTTTCCCAGTGGTGGTGTGATTGATACACACCAACGGCAAGTTAATTGTAGGGGTACGTATTTTGAAGCAGTCAAAGAGGCTCCATCAATCAACAAAGGAAGAAAGGAGCGGCAAAAGGACGAAAGAAAAAATACAGACACACAAATTAGAAATTCGGGATTGGGTTCGTCGTTTATGTTTGTGGATTACGCTTGGACCTCGTCGGGCAACTGGCAGTGCGCAAAGGCCATCACCCATCCCATCCCATAAATCGCCCTTCGATTGTTTCGCATCTCATCTATAAGGGGAAACCGTCTTTGCCGCCGCCCGCTGCCAAATATGGAATTATTATTACATAAATAACAGATATATGTGCTTCCCTCTTTCGGATCCTCGCATGTGATTGCCTTTTTATCATCATCATATCATCATACTCGACTGTCATTTTTTTTTTTCGGGCCCGCTGCCCTAACTGTCTTACCGTACGACGCTTAGTCTACTTTTTGCTAGTCCGGGCTAGCGAGCTTTCCTATTTCGTCTACTTGCTTTTACGCGATGGCATGATAGCTGCCGGGGCCACCTGTCGGGACCGTCAAAAAAATGCAGACGATAGCTAGATATGGTAATGCACATTTATGTGCTAGACTACTAGCTGTTTCCAGGAGAGATGGGGGCTCGCACTGCGAGCCCCGTCGCCGTCGCCGACGGCGTCACTGTTCATTTGACTTTGACCTTCTGGAATGAGGCAACGGCGTTTATATTTTTGGTGCGCTGCACATGGGCCAGTTTTCGCGGAACTGTTCTCGGGTGACAATTAATGAATGCGTTCCCTCTCCTCCACGAGCTTCGCAAACTAGGCAACCTACGTAGAATTGCTTGCCTTCTTTCATTGAATCCGCTTTCTTGCATCGATCAGGCACGGCAGGCGTTGGAGTGCACTTTGACGATGATGTATATGATGGATATGTACTGTACTGTTCGTGTGCAGTGTGCAGATTGGCTCTCGGTTAGTCTAGGCCTCGGCTAGTTTAATATCTGCTTTACTCTTTGATGGATGACACCGCCTCTTTTTTTCGGTTGGGTGAACGAAGGCAAAAGATGGTGGAAAGTTTTGGTTATTTATTTAGCACATGATTTCGCGTTTTCAACCGGGGGTGTGGGGCATCGTGCTCCCATCCGTACTTCACCGGGGAAATTAACCTTTATGTTTGCCAGTAAAAGAAGGTGGCTTCGTCATGGTTAGGGAGGCTGGTGCCCACTTGCCTAATTTCCTTCGACGAAAAAAAAAAGAGGCTTGGATCACCACCCCGTTTTTTTCATTCCGTCGGGATCTGTCCCTTTGCCTTGGGCAGGTAACTTAAAGCCGTTTTTTTTTTCGTCCGGGGCGCAGATTCTAGATCCCGCGAGGCACATGCTAGTGCCAAGACACGCGAGCGACGGCTTGAAGCGGCGCGGCCCGTGCGCAGGGGTCTTGTGATCGATGGTCGATTATCGCGCCGATGATGTGATGATGATGATGATGATGATCTCTGTATCATAACTATCTATCATCTCATGTTGGATTTCTGTATGGGTCCCTATCTGACAAGCCTTTTTCGAGCGTGTGCGTGTGCGTGCGTGTGAAGAATCCCGGTCCGATGACCTGATTCGCAGCGCAGCGGAGCAATAGGAGAGGAGCAACCTACATTCTGCAATGTGACAAGATGTGAAAAATGTGATAAGCGAGAGTGAGAGAAATAATGAAATGAATGGATGGATGGGATGGGATGGGATGGACGAGAAGGAGCCATCGTGACCAACCCTCGCGGCAGTCCTCTCGCTCATGATACCAAAGGGGCGTAGATCCACATCTTATGAATGACACGTTTGGCAAACAGCCCTGCTTTGTTTGGCGAGTGCGGAGCACACGACGACCCCCTCCGCTCATCGGGTCATCGATAGAGCCGCACGTCAGCAGGAGCGGTCTCCTCCAATCAAGGAGGGGCCTTATGTCACGCCCCAGGGGTTCAGGATATTTGAGGACTGCCTCGAGGCGATGGCGGGTGTTCCACGGCGTAGAGTGGCCGACAAGCGAGGGTGTGCGTTGGGTAAACTTGGACATGCATCAGCACGATCGATGGACCTGGATAGGTCATACGATGCGGGCGCACGGCGTTCACGTTTGGTAAAGGAGAGGTCGAGGTAAGGAAAGGAAAGGAAAGAAAGAATTCCCTAGGCAGAAGCTGTATTTTACGTGTCTCGCACGAAATATCTCACAGTGTCCGACTTTGTGCGTTTAGGCGAGATGATGATGATACGCCAGTGCCTCTATTGCGTAGCACGAGCACAGAAAAATATGAGCATGACGTCCTCAGTAGGTATCGCTTATTACCTGATCACGATCGAAGCATGTCCAGGTACCCGAAAACCGAAAACATGGAAAAGCATGTGTAATGTGCAACAACATGCAGTCTAACAACGTGACGACTCGGGAGACGAAAGAACACAAATGGGTGGGAGCAGAGATAATTTTGCTACCAGAGCACCGGGAAATGAAGTGCATGTGCATGCGGCGTTGAGCTCAATTTGACACCCGCGTATGCAGCACAACAGAAGGGCTAGCCCGCCTGCTATGCCTATTGATTCTTGACTTGACCTGGCCACAGGAAGCGGGGGTCGCCTCGTTGTAACCTCTTTGAAAATGTGGGGCTCACAGGAAGAGTCTAGACCTCCGCCGTGGCGGGGGAGTGAGGGAGGGGGCGTGCGGACGGCGAGGCCGGTACAAGGGGGTGTGAGCCACCACCGGCGCGCGCGCTGCGGGGACTGAGAATCCCGCCGCTTGAAAGGGCAAGAGAGAAGAAGAAGGAAGACGGAGAAGAAGCCCCGAGCGCGCCCCCAGGCGAAACAAAAACGTTAACAAACGGAGAGACTTCGGGTCCAGCAGCCGTGTTGCGCAACCCCCCAAACCGCCCCGATCGGTTTAATCAGACGTAGTCGGCTCCCCGCAGCTCCCGATGTGCGACGGAAAGTCAGTTGGAGGACGGTTGCGCCGGGGCTGAGAAGAGAAAGGGTACACCGTAGCCACAGCCTCGGGAAGGAGGGTAAGCGCCTGGCCCCATGACGCAAACGTACAACGTTACAACGTACATTGTAGGGCGCATGCTCGTGCACGCATGATGCATCCGACCTCATGCGTTTCGGTAGACGCGTAAGAAAAAAAATGCAAGGCGCGCCACGAGACGCGACGGTGATGCATGGGCACGGTGGGACCCGATTTACTGCAGCGATGACGCGGCGCGGCGACTGGTTGCGTGGCCTGACAAGCATGGGAAATGGGAATGGGGAATGGGAATGGACGCGACGACCGACGACCCAGTCACTGGCACGGGGCCAATGTTCGGCCGGGGCCCGCGCGCAACAAGCGCAGGTGCAGATTTTAGAAAGGAACTTGCGTCCGGGCGACGGAGCGTTGTTTGTTGCATATGATGCCCGTGCCCCCCCGCGCAGCCGGGTAAACCCCACATTTCTTTTCACATTTGGCATTCGCCAACTCGATCTTGGTTGTTGCTGTTGCCATTGCTGACTGACTATTTCATTTGGGCGCCCGGGCGGAACCTAAGTTCCACCGCCCGGCCGCGCACGCGGATGTGTGCGTGCGCGCGTGCGAATGCGTATGCGGAGTGGGGTTACTGGAGGCGCGCAGGCGTGTTCGCTCCCGCAACCCACCTGCGACGCCAGCGTCTATCATACCTGGCTTTGTTGTATTTTCCACCAAATCGGATACGACACATGGAATGAGAGTCATGTTATTTTGAATGAGGGAATGGGCGACCGTTTTCCACCGCTTCTGGGTCCGGGGTGGACGCGCTCCGGTCGGTTTGACAGCCTACAGCCCATTGTACTGCTGTCAATGTACATACGAGAATGGCGGTAAAGCGAAGTAAAATTTAAAGCATCGCTGACCGTTGTGGTAAGATGTTTTGATTCGAGTAAAGCATTTCACCCGACCTGACCTTACTGTACAATACAGCACGGTAATAACTTACGGTACGTGTGAGTGTGATCCCTTCCCATCACAATCAACTTCTCCTCCTTCTCTTCTTTGCTTTCATCACCGCAAGGAAGCCAGATCGGGCAACGCGTATACGGCACACTTAGTCATTGGGAAGGCCCAAAAAAAACAACAAACTGTCTCATCCGAGAGCGAAACGTCCAGGCTATCAAGCGTTTCGTGTGTGTCGTGTGGACGCAGCTGAAGCGAGTTGAGGTTGACGCCCATGTTTGTGTGGGCGGCGGTAGAGCTTCCACCCATGTACTCGGGAGCGTCAAGCCGAATAAGACAGGTCGATAAACTGAATACAGCAGCTTGTTCGTTTTTCTTGGGCGACTTTTTACTTAGAAACACGGCTGCGGTGATTTGATTCAGTTTCCTCTCTGTCTGACATGCACATGTCTGTCCCTCTTCGCTCCTCTCCCCTTGAATCGGGTCGACTTTGACAAACATATATTCATTTCATCGCCCCTCATGATATGATTGATCATCGCGATGCGCCGTGCGGTGAACTGGATCCAAACCACATATGGGCACTTTCCCCACAATTCCGTAATGTACGTAACACTCGCCCCCGAGATGCCACAATCTGCCGGCCCTGGACTCAGTACGGGGGTCATCTGCATGCACCGCAACCCGCTGCCATTGCGCCTTGGCCCGTCAAAATGCCTGCCCCAGTTGGTCAAATTCTGCCGCGGCTGGCTGTCAAAAGTGATCATTTGACGCCTACCTGATCCTCGGTTCCTCGCCGGATACACGATGTGACGTCGCCGGTAGCGAGAAGACCCGTCCAGGGGCCCTGTGAGGTGGGGGAGGCCCAGTCGGCATCATGACGTTTCGCTTCTGGTCAGTGCTGCTGTACGTACACGTACTGGCCCCAGGCACCTCCTAGCCCCCCTTTCCTCATCGCTCCTAACGGAATACTTCGATGGAACTATATGCGATGTCCTGGAAGCTTGTGATCTTCCAGATAATAGCGGATCCCGCCAAGCTGTGGAATCTCATGACCCCTTCGCATGTCCTGGGGTGACATTTATTCGTATTCCAGGGCTTCTCTCGGCGAGGTCCACATCAGTGTGCTAATAAGTGCGGTGATCAAAGGACGATATAGCGTCCCCAATTCCTGCAGTCGCAACCGAACGGCAGTGCCTAGTCTGTGCCACCTCTACGGCTAGTTTCGAGGATCTCTTGCTGTACTTCTGGCAAGCGAAGACATGATCCATCATATCGTTCTACCGTGCCTGACTTCCGCAAGTGAGCACTTTGCCTCGTTCGTGGGTAATTTCCGTCTCACTGAGCGATAATACCGCAAGAATAAACAGATGAAGTAGATAAAGATGCGCATATGGACGCATACGGCATCTGCGATACGTCAGAGGCACCAAAGAAGCCGCGAAATTATACACGGAGTACGGTACGCGATGATGACCTCAGACGTCCGCCCCTGTGGTGTAAACCCTGGGCCTAGCGACGATTCGATATTGCTTACGGCGAAATTGAACGGTGAGGCCATTGCTCAGCTCAGTAATGCCATTTGTATGTCCTCTACAGCTGGATGCATTCGCCGTCGGGCACAATGTCGAAATCAATTAAAGGGACTATTTCATTATTGCTACCGCGTAAATGCACGGCACGTAGACCAGCACCTGAGAAGTATGATAAATACTTACTCAGGTTTCGCAATCCCGATCGCGACTTCTTGCAGAAGCGGCGCGCGGTCTCGGTCTGGAGCGTTGTGCCTACGATTCGCCAATGACCCCTCGCCGTTCTTCTTCCACGACTTCCCCGTTCCCATTCATCAAGGTCATATCCCCGTCCTGCTCACGGAAGTCGTCCTGACTTGCGCCCATCCCCGCATCGCCGGAATCTCCAGAGATGTGACCTACTCTGAGGCCTACGCTCCACGCGCGTTCCAGGACGACCATCACGCGGTTCTCCTCAACAATGTCCAGCCCGCTGCCGCCGTCTTGCACAGACTGCGTGAGCGCGAGTCTGCCAAGAGCCTCTGCCAGCGCCGCCCTCAGTATCTCTTCTGGACTCATAGAAGGAGCGGTAGCAGTAACAGCGGCAGGCGCAGGCGCAGGCGCAGGCGCAGATCTGCGCAAGGCGAGAAGTGAGGCATCGCACAAGAAGTAGAGTGCGTCTTTGCGTGCGAGGCGGTGGACGCGCTGCGCTGGGGTCAGCTGCTGTGCAGATCCATAATGTGCTGGGCGGTCCACGATGAGCGATGTGAGGGCTCGAACGGCTTCGATGGCGATACGATCGTGCAATGTGATATGTTGTGGACAGGGGACGGCGTCGAGTGCTGCGCTGACGAGACTCAACAAGTCTGCGCCGCCAGCGAGTTCTCTGGTTGTCGCAGCAGCAGATTCTTTGAGCAGGATGTGCTCCGTCTTGGTGAACGTGCAGGGTGCGAGGGCGCGAATTGCCGGGACTAGGAGACTGGTGGTGACCCTCCCTAGGACAAGATCAAGCGCAGAGGTCGTATCATGGGAACATGTGGGAACATCTTCGATGGGGTCGGTATGCCACTCGAGTCTGGTGACGGTCGAAGAGTCAATATATGCGCCCTGCAGGGTACGAACCGCCATGCGGAGTATGTGCGGCAGGGCACACTCAATACCGTTCAGTGCTTCTGGGGGGCTTGGATCTATGGGTGTATCTGAAGCTGGCGGTGAAATGGCCCGCATAAGGAGGGCATACAAGGCGTCGATACATCTGATCATGACCGTTACTACTAGAACAACGTCCGGCGGAGCAACAGGTTTGGTGGTGGGGATCTGTGCAGCGACAACATCCAGAGCGTGGAGCGAGGAGAAGAGGCTGCTGTTTATTCGCAGCACGGACGTTGGTAGTCCTACGCATATAATAAGCTTGGCATTGTAAATGTACGCAGAGGGACGTACGACTGCCAGAGGGTGCAATGTCCTTGGGCTCTGCAGTTGATGTGGAGGGTGCTCGCGGCGCTTGCAGTCTCCCGGCCTCTGATGCTGCGGGTTTCCTTGTCTGCTTTCTCCTCCTCTTGGCTGGGGGCTCTGTCCCATCCTCTGCAGATGTTCGAGCGGACTTTATTGCGAGGAGTTCTTCCAAGCCCGTTTAGACAGGCAGACAGGTATGCAGAGAAAGCTAGTGAGTTCCCTACCAACATGCTTCGATGATACTGCAGCCCGTGCTGCATGAAGCTCAGCTTCGAGCTCAAGAGCGTGCCTACGCCATGCATCGGACTCTTGTGACAGCGATCTCGTTGCAGCGCAACAAAAGTGGTGTTTCAGCTCGAAACTGTATGCTATACCCCAGCCAAAATGTGAGTTCAGTATCCGCGACAGGAGGATTGTACCGACTCGAACGGACACTGGATAGATTGATCCGGAGGTTTGTATTTCAGAGCCGTAAGTCCCTGAAGGTGCGCATCGGAGCCATAAGTTATGCATATATTAAGGAGGAGTCAAACATACGATGGCAATACGTAGACGCTGAGATGGAACTACTGGCGTCGCTGGCGATGACATTGTTGGGCAGTTCCTGGCACGAAAAACGCAGATGCGATATATCACGTGCATTATAATTTGGTTGGGACGACACATTAACATTAGTAGCTCGAGCACTCAGGATCTACGACCATACACAATTCGTGGCCCATGGACGGTTGACCAACCATTATCCTCCGAGACCACAGTGCAGACGCGGTTGACAATGACGCGCTAGTTCGGCAATCAGCTCAACGACTGTGACGAGACGTGTTAGTCACAATATTTGTGACAGACGCGTCCTTCTCTCCCTTCTTGCCTTCGACCAAACCCAGAACCCGCCTTTTTCACTCATCTCGCGGCTATATGCGCACCCATCATGTATCCTCTTTTTGCGTTCTTGCGCAGGAAGTCTTCGGTTAAGGTCAAGATGGGGACTATAGCCAGGTACGTCGCGTGCATAATTTTTATCGCTGTAACATTCAGGACCAGAGCATAATACATGAATACTGTAGCAAGCTTTATTCTATGCATGAGCAACCAGAGAAAACAAAATTGCAACGTCAAGATAAATGCGACACAGAATTATGTCGAAATACTCTGCAAACTGGCGTCGCCTGGGGCCCCATGGGAACGGAGAAATGCTGACGTGCAGAGAACCATGCCGTCGAATGTAATGGACGTGGTAAACTGTGGCAGGTCAGCACACAACCGGAGCATGGCTACCTCCTCCCCGCACCCTGCCGCTCTTTTCCCTTCCTCCCAAGTGGTACTGGCGACTCCTGTGGATGTGGATATCCGCGTGGTACACCACCTCGCCCCATCAACGGTGAATCTTGCATACGTTTCGATGCAAAGAGCGACGGACGCGGTGCGGATCGATCGACCGGTGTATCTTCATGTGGAAGCATGCGGTTCGGACTCGACGATGGCGCGACGGAACTCGCATCCTTGCCATTACGATACGGCGAGGGCGTGAATGCCGGTGGACCTCGGATCTGCCACTTCGGAGTGCCAAAGACAGAACCGACGCTGGCGCCAACGCGAACGCCTCGTGATGGCGTTGACGTCGGGTCGAATGGCGAGACATCATCTCGGAATATGCGTTCGTCTGCACCTGGTGTTGTGTATACCCGCACGCGCTCTGACATTGCGCTATTGTTATGTGGTGTGTGTGGGTCATTCCGTGACCCCAAGGACGATCGTGTAGATGCTTCAGCTGCCGGTACACGCGCAGGATTGGTTTTTGGCGTCATCGGACCAAGGCCGTGCAGTGGCATTCGCCAATCAGTACCTGCTGGAGACTCTTGCAGTGCTTCGAAGAAGAGTGGATCACGCCGGCGGCGCAGAGGAAAGTCTTCTTCGACCGTCACGAGAGTCGGCTCGGAAGAGGGTAACCCATTCATCAAGGCGACACAGTTATGACAGTACCAAGGGTCTTCCTCGCGTCCAAGTTCCGCGATATTGGCTATCCCGAGGCACTCCAAGTGATACCATGTCCGACAGTCGTCACATTGTACAAGTTCTCGTCCGTCGTCCTTTCCCCGGCAGATGCAGAGAATCTCCTCCCCATCACCATCAGCAGAGGGCTGCACATGGAATTTTCGGCGTGCGGCCAGCGCACGGACGGATTGCTTAGAAAGCAAGGCCGCACGTGCATCAGCAGGGTCACTCAACACGAAAATCCTATGTGAGCTTGTAACATCCCGACTCGGTACGGGCACTGTCTTGCCGCTCCCGGACTTCGCAGACGGCGAGGCTGGATTGTCCATATCCGCCGGTACCACATCTTCGTCTTGCATGCCTACGGGGTTCTCTTCATCACTATCCTCGTCCAAGAACCGTCTAATCCACTGCATTCGATCAGCTTCCTCCGCAGCCTCCAACTCGCGCCGTTCATGTGTCCGGACGCTCCAGGGAAATACCTCGTCCGGCCAGTCCAGTGGGACCCCCTCACGTACGCGGGGTGGCCGCGTTTCCTCTCGCGCGATGCGCGTCTTACCGCCGCGAGACCCTGGCCCACCCCGCCGTCGTTTCTTCCCGCCACGCCTCCGGCCCGCTGCAGTGCTTTGTAGTTCTTCGATTAAGTCTGGCATTTCCTCGGCCCCGACATCGAGCAGCACGCGACCCTTGCCCTCGATCTCAACAGGATGCAGCGACGTCTTGACACGTGAAGTCACGCGGCGGAATGCCTCAAGGCGGCGCCGTTTCCTTGCCTCGCGTTCATCGATGGGACCATCGGGTGGTGTATCGTCCTCCGGTGCTCCAGTTGATGATGACCCGCGCGGCCCTGGTGTGAGCATGTTTGCCCATTCGAGCGCTCGTGATAGTGCAGGTGGTGTGGTAGCGCCCTCAGGTGCTGTGCTACCGTACCCTCCGTACCCACCCGCCATGAGCCGCTCTTCGAAGCTTTCTTCACTGGTCTCTTGGAAGCCCCATAGTTCGATGCGCCTACCCCTAACGGGTGTCTCTGCGATACCCAGCCCTGGCAAGTCTGCGCTGCTGTGCTCGTCCCCGCGTGAAATTCGTCGCATGTACTCGGGCCGACGTGCTTCTGTAAGACGTTGTTGCGCAGCACGAGCAGCAGCCTCATCTGCTCGGATACGAGCAATCTCACCCCCGGCAGGACGCGTCGGAGAAGGTGATGCAGGTCGGCGTGTTGGGGAGATTGGCGACGCCTTTTCAATAAAAGGGGATGAGAGTGTAGAGGGCCCTGGTGAATTGGTGGGAATTGACTCGGCAAGCACGGCACTGGCCCTTGGGGATTCCGATTCCACTTTCATGGGCTCCCTGTGCTAACATTAGCGGGAAAACCGATAGAAGAGCGCATTGCTCACGGCAGAGCGGGCGGCGGTGGCGTCCTTGGTGGAGTCTTGCGTCTTGTGCGTGTTAGCCAGCTCAAAAAAGAGCATAACCAGAATAGGAGCTCACTTTTTTGTAGGCGTCGTGTCTCCCTCGTGTAGCGCCCACTTGCGTGCAGCTACCGGGCTCGAGTCAGGCGTAAGCATCTGTCGCTGACCTGACGCAACTGCGTTGTCCTCTAACAAGCGCTGTGGTGAAGTCGTACTATGTGGGTACATCTTCAGATTTGGCTGTCTACAACGACTAGGCAAGTCTAAGTACCTATTAAACATGGGTGACTCGGCCTTTCCGTTTAAGTAAGGGCTGGTATTGCTAGGGCTGTTTGGGCCACGGTCATCAGTCTCGGTTTACGACAATCGAGAAGGTCAAAAAGATAAAAAGAGTTGAACGGTGGTGACTCGGCCTCGAACAGGCCGATTGCGAAGGCTGAAAAGCGATGGATTTCCCGTTGTTGTGGAGGAAAGCGTTTCGCGTTGTCCCTCCCCATCTTCCTGGATCTGAGACCGAGGGGCGAGGAAGTACGACTTACCTCTGAGGGGTTGGCAAATGTGTTGTTAAGCGTCCGAATGGCGAAAGCAGCGGTAAATCGCTGCTTACGAGCATAGGGAAGTCAGTATTCTTCATTCCGTGAGCGGAGCGGGGGCGATAAAGCCGCACCTCGGACCTAAGGCAGGGGTGGCCTGCTGTGGTTCTGTACTCTGCGATACTACTACCGGGACGGGTGGGAGATGTACAACATCCGCATTTTGCACGATTGGTTCAAAGGGTGTGGCAGCTTGTGCGAGTCCGATGTTGGCTGGTGTCGGGGGTGGGAGCGCCATGACTTGCTTGCTAGGGGCGATAAGTGAGGCGCGTTGGGAACACTGGCCGGCGTCAAATCAACAACAGGTTCAAGCACCACGCAGTTGTGCGTGTCAGACTAGGAAGAGGATGGGATGGAGAGAAGGGAGGATAAACGGGCGATGAGAGTTGAGCGCGAAGAGTTGAAATTAGCGATTTACTGAAACCCGGCAAACTCAGGGAATGTGATTATGTCAGCAACGCTTGTTATCAACCTCGGGATTGATTATGTTATGTTACTCACCTAGTTACTGGGCCATAAGGCTGGGCATTTTATCATCCGTCTTCAAACTGTAAATACCCACCACAATGCGTTGCGCTATTGCATAGAATACAACAATTCTAGTAAGCAAGTGCCAACGTCTTCCTCAGATAATACCTATCCACCCACCAAACGCCAACGCCTCCGCCTCTACACTTATACCCTGAGTGGCATAATCCGCTAATCTACTGTGCTGATCACGAAGGAACCTGAGAAGGTAATGCTCGCCAAAATTAAAAAGGGACAGGGACCGACATTCATACGACCCGTCAGCGACATCCCCTTGCACGTGCGGTTACTACAGCTGGCTGTACTATACAGCGCATAAGGTCTTGGCAGGTAAACAGATAGATCCAGCAGGGCCACGCAGGTCGTGCGTAGTGCCTTGCGCACCGCATTGTCCCAACCACCAACGGCGTGGCTGATGCTAATGTATTCTGCCTGGGGCTGACAGCAACACCCAAATCTCCTGCTACAGCACTAGTGGATATTGTGACGGCGGTGCCTTTAGAGAAGCGAGAGTTTTATAGGACGGGCATGCTGCCTCCGCTTCGCCAAGCAGGTGCAGAATTAGTAGGGACAAGCACTGGTTGGTGGGCAGCTTCAGCGATTATTGACAGGATGGGACACGGGAAGGTGGCGTCGTGGTACCGGTCGACTGCAAGGAAGCAGGGGGAAGGTGAGGGGCTCATAACTCACCTACGGCAACCGTGCAGAGGGATGAAGACGATACAGACCCCACAAACGCTGAGGCCTTCGGAATCGACTGGGAGCCTTTATAAATAATGCCCGCTCCGTTTATTCCCCAGAACTATACATACATGTAGACTAACTACGCTATCCTATCGTTTTCTCTATTAGGGTTGCTGTCCTACAAGAAGTACAGTACAGTATACCGGTTCACCGGCCAGAATCGGCTCGATGCCGTCGCGGTGCCGTGTCTGTGAGATGGGCGTCTCCGCGGCCGGCATACGGGGACAGCGACCGTGATATGGCTCTTGCGTCTTGTCTTGTTATGTCTCCCTGAGCGCAGGGTGCAACATTTGTTCATCTAACGCCGTCCCTGGATGAACCTGTGAAACAGTTGAAACCACAAACCGGGGGAAGAGATTAATCTGGAAAGTGCGTACCATCGGGTACACGTGCTCGTCCACCTCGACAACGCATTCCAACAGGACCGGTTTGTCTCCGTCATACTCTAAAAACTCCTTCATTTTCTCGGGCAATTCTCCCGCATTCCTGGCGCAAATCGCGTGTACTCCCATCGACTTGGCAAGAAGGCTAAAATCAGGATTCGTCGTGCGTGCGTGCGAGTATCGACTCCCGTAATCTAGGTCTGCCAGCGTCCCATTTATTATCGGTGTTGGGGAGACGATGGACAGTACGAACCTTGCCATTGGCGCACCATTCCTTGAAAGTCGTTATTCAGAACCATCACTTTCACACCAATGTTGAAATGCGAAGCCGTAGCAAGTTCCATGGCAGTCATCGTGAATGAAGCGTCTCCATCAATGTCGACAACTATCTTGTTCGGTGCGGCTACCTTTGCACCGATCGCTGCAGGGAGGCCAAAGCCCATTGTCTATGTGACGAGTCAGCACGAGAACGATCGGGACTGGTTGTTGACACATACGCCGAGACCACCGGAACTGACTATGGAGCGTGGATATTGCCACCGGAAATGTTGTGCGGCCCACATTTGATGTTGTCCAACACCTGTGGTGACGATGAGATTCTCCTTGTACGGCGCTGCTTGTCTGTCGAGTTCTTCGATCACCTCCTGCGGCTTCATCTTCTCGCCTTTCTCCGGGTTGCTTTTCACGTAGAAAAACGGGTACTTCTCCTTCCACTTCTTGATGTCGTTGAACCAAGCCGTGCGTTCAGAGAACTTGACCAAGGGGAGCATCGCAGCAAGATTCTCGGTGACATCGCCCAGAACGGGAAGATTTGTGTCCACATTTCTTTTGGTGATATTCTGCTGGTCGATCTCGAAGCGTATGATGCCTCCTCGACCCTGTGCGGCAGCGGCGCGTGCAGCGGGGGCAAATTTGGAGATGTCGCCAGTAGCACGGTCGTCGAATCGTACGCCAAGTCCGATAATCACGTCTGCGTTCTGCATGGCGAGGTTCGCGTATGCCGAGCCATGCATGCCGATCATATGTAAACTCAGCGGATCAGTCTCGTCGAAGACACCGAGGCCATGTAGGGTCGTCGTCACGGGGATATTGCCACTGCGTGCGAGTTGTGTCAAGAACTTGGGTCCGAGTGGATGTCCGAGGACACCATGACCTGCGTAAATGAGAGGTCGCTCCGCTTGGTTAATCATTTGCGCGACATGGCGGATGACTCCGAGTTCGGAAGTCGCAGCGACCTGGGCTTGCTGGTTTTCTGGTAGATCGTAAGACAAGCTTGGGGTCGTCGCCTTGAATGGTAATGGTGTGCGGAGGATTCCTTCCGTCACGTTCTTGGGAAGGTCAACGAGGACGGGGCCAGGACGTCCGGACGTAGCAATCTTGAAGGCCTCGTTTATTCTTCTCGGCAACTCGGAAACGTCCTCAACCATCACGTTCCATTTGGTGCAGCTGCGAGAGATGCCGATTATGTCCGTTTCTTGGAACGCACCTGTGCCTATAGCTGACGTCCGGACCTGGCCACAGAACACCACCAGAGGGACGCCATCGCTAAGTGCATCTTGTAGCGGAGTGACAACGTTCGTAGCACCAGGACCTGAGGTAACGAGGACAACACCCGGCTTGCCAGATACGCGCGCATAGCCCTCCGCCATATGCCCAGCACCCTGCTCATGCCTCGGAAGAACAAAGTTTAAGTGCTTGGAATTGTAGATGGCATCGAACACTGGCATGATCGCCCCA
>QFEA01000608.1:0-11563 GCA_003315975.1 Lactifluus echinatus | reverse complement strand
GTGGCCAATGCCGTCACCGCCGACGTGGCCATGGCCGCTGCCGCCGAGGTGACCGATGCCACCACCGCCGACGTGGCCATGACCGCTGCCGCCGAGGTGACCAATGCCGCCACCGCCGACGTGGCCATGGCCGCTGCCGCCAAGGTGACCAATGCCACCGCCACCGAGGTGACCAATGCCGCCGCCGCCGAGGTGACCATTGCCGTTGTCGTGGTGGCCTTTGTCGTTTTCGTGGTGCCCTTTATCGTTTTCGTGGTGCTTGTGCGCGAGGACATCGTTCACACCAGAGAGGACCCCCTTGGCCACTTGCTTCGTCTCGTGGGACTTCCCGATGGTGCGGGCGATGGGGATGAGCGGCTTGATGATGGAAGGCATCGCGGCGTGAAAAAGTGAATGCAAGGGGAAGATTGATAGATAGGTTGTTGTTGTTGGTTGGTTCAGATGAGCCCCGATCGATAGAGACTTGGAAGTGAAGAGGTGAAAGTTTGATAGAACACAAAAGAGGTGGTTGTATGTCTGTCGGTGATGGCCCAAAAGGCGTATTTTATACACTAGCGCTAACAGGCATAGAGAGCATAATAATCCGACAGATGGTTAGACGGACGCCGATCGTCGTCGCAAGTCAAACAGAAAGAAGGGGTTAGATCCACACAGCCGTGCACGGGTTGTGCGGCGAACTGCGCTGACCAGCTAGACGCGGACACTGGCCAGGCCATGACCGGTTCGGGCACGCGGCCAATACGTGTGTTGTAATCGAACAGCTGTTGCAGAGCACAGCAATTACAAGCTACAAGCTAGCATAGCAGTCAACAGCCTCCGAGTCGAGAGAAAAAGCGCGCGACATTCGGGTTTGGCGGGCCAGTTGAGCGCCGCGCGCAATCAATCAACAATCAACAAACATCCTGGCGGTGCTCTACTAGTGCTCTACTAGTACAAACACGCCACCGCCACTTGTACCTGCCACGTGACCTCACAGCAAGGGGCTTTCATCGTACGTACGACACGTTTTCGAGAGTGATGAACGCCATGGTTCGTGGTAAGCAACTCACTAACTCGACTCCCACATAGTTGGCTGGAGTTTGTAATGTGCGACATCTACAAGAAACGTCTCAGGGCTATTATTACTTAGGCTTATCTCTCCTCGTGGCGTGGGATATACCTGGTGCGGTCAATTCTATTTTGTCATTTCAGACGACTCGGACCCTTGGAAGCATGCTTCAAAATGACTTCCCTTTTTTTGTTCAAGTCGCTGTCGTGTCTTTCGGTCTTCACCACGTGGTGACTTCTGTCAGGTTTTGGCAACATCGCCTGCATCAACTGCCTATCTTCCCAACGCTCTACCCTTTTCTCTTCTGGTATCCGTCCACTGGCAAGTCGTGTGCCCATTTCCCATTATCCACGACATCATATTACGCCTGTCACCATCGCCTAATACAGAGTTAAGGTGCTGCTTTCGGGCTCAGGTCCCCGTGTTATCAAATCGCCTCCCGGGTGCCGCAAGAGAATGTCGCATGCTAGCGTTGGAGAAGTCTTGTGAGTATCCTTGAGTAGAGACGTACATTTAGAATGTCCCGGGGAGAGCCTATGGAAGAAGTTTCCACGATGCACCGCACAAGATTCTTGTTTGTACCCTAGACAGCTGCTCAATAGAAACTCGTGTCAAGTATGTTTACTGAGTAGTCCACGGAGGGCCGGCTGATCGTCTGAAACATTTAACGCGCCATGCTATCTGCGACTATCAGTTCCTCGGCGGTCTTGTCTCTCGGGGTAACGAAGCACGCGAACGGGTTCGGGCGACTGTAAATCGCGATTAGTTTTTTCTCTATAAACCGCACCATCTATAGACGTACCTTGCTAGGGAGCTAGTGTAAGAGAATTCGAACGGCTTGCCTTCAGGGCTTTTTCTCAATATTAAAAACCGATAACACAGATGCAACGACAATAAAGAGCGTCGCTTCAGCGAAATGTCTCCCAGGGCAAATACGCTTTCCGTATCCAAATGCTGAAATCAATGTGGGATCGTCACGCAGGGTTCCATCTTGATTGAGAAAACGCTCCGGTTTAAAAAGATCCGGCTCTGGATATGCAGCTGGGTCATGAAGAATTGCCCTTGGGAAACGTTGAGATGTCTCGACAACATAATTAACAATCGGCTTACAACCGGCTTACTATGTATTTCCGATTACTAGGGCGCCTGCTCAAATGTGCGTCTTGCTGGTTACATATTAGTGCTACAATATGGCGCACCTTTTGGTATGAAGAAGCCTTCGTAGATGTCATCGTACGTAGCTGCATGAGGGAGGGCTGAAAATGATAATGGTCAGGGTATCCTACCCTTATTGACCCTGGTCATACATACCTAGAGGCGAAACAGGCATCCACCTTCGAACTTTTTTTGCACACCGCATCGACACAGGGTAATTTAGGACGATCGTCGAATGTCGGGAGTCGCTCTCTTCATGTTACAGCGTCCAGTTCTGCCTGTACCTTGCGCTGTATGTCGGGGCGGAGCAAAGCTCCAAGAAAAAATGACAACATGGCAGACACAGTCTATGCAATCGGAGTCCAGTCTGATCAATTCTGAATGGTTTGGGAGATTTCTTGCAGACATACCGTGTCAGCCCCGGCTACGAAGGATTGTTTCAATTTGATGACATGGCTATGATAATTACTGACCTGCATACAAGGAGCCCAAAGATTCGGCAATCGTCTTCTCCACCCCTTCACGTTCGAACCCACCCAGCTTTTCTACCTCTTGAAAGTTCTCAAGAGTCAGTGAAGGCCGTGCCGTGCCATCCAGCTTGAGCTTGAATAATCGAGATGAACTCCCAGGACAACCAGATGGATGTCATAATCATGCTCACTATGCTTTCTCTCACGAACCGAATTGGCTCGCTTATGACTTCTTGCCCCAAGTCACGACCAATATCTGCAAGTGGCTTGTAACTAAACCACGGCAACCATTCTGGGATGTGCCGCACTAAAGTAAACCGTAGTAGGCAACTGTCGTGCATGGCCTGCAGGGGATAACAAACAGAAAGGAAGCGCATTTACGAGCAGATCACTTGGAAGAGCCGTCTCCGCACCCATCACGGCCAATTTCCTGGCAACCTCTATCTTCCTGTCATCACATCCTTGGACCTCGTAACCATACGTTATGGATAATATCAGCTCTCCCTGAAGGCTACAAATTGCTGAATAATCGGGGGAAGTAATATGAGTAACATCACTGACAGCTCGATGTGGGCCTCCCATTGATTCGGGCTTGTCAACAGCCGGGTGAGGAGCAGACGGGTCTTAATTTGTCGCATCGGACGATATGCAGCAGCAGCTCCTGGGCGAATGCCATGATCAAGAATTTTGCGTCCGCGGCTCCAGGGCTCCCCATATCTTGCTAATGGCAATGCCCACGGCAATTCCATCCTTGAGTACATTAGCTGAAAGACAAGATCGGGGAATTGAAGTTGCACACATGTCATAGAACGGAATCACAATGCAGTCAGAATAGATATCCCCACGTTTCTCTAACAGATCTTTGGTGGCTTTGATGGAACTTAATACGACAATGACTTGGCCACAAATGTGGAAAGACAATATATCACCTGCCAACATCATTGTACAGGGAGACCAAACCAGTAAGTATCTCATACCATATTTCCTCGAAAATTGTGTGTACGCGAGCCAAGGAAACACCTTTGGTATATCAAAAAGGTTACCAACGATGGGTAATGGTCGTGGGCCAGGAGGGTAAGGGTGTCTTCCGCGCCTCCAGTAGTCACGGAAAGCTCGAAGAGCAGAGAGAAAGGATAGAAAGGAGAGTAAATGAATGACCAACATTTGCAGTCGCGTGAGATGGGTGGTTGATGTTGATTCTTTGCCTGTATGCAGCGCGTCCAAAGGAACCCGCATTGACAGCTCGACATGGCCGCCTAACAAGAACCGCTGAGCGCTGTACTTGAGTGCATGTTGGTACTTGAACCCCGAGTGATGCTCCAACTACAACCAAACGCCGAACTCGCTCGCCTGCAATATCTGAGTCGTCGCTGACCTGCAGAGCCACCGCAACCGCAAATGCGACAGCGGCATGAGTAGGTACGGACCGATTAGCCGGTGGGCGTGCCACCAGCTCTATTTATCCTTTATCCAACCGAGCCTCATCTCACCAAGGTGAGCAGTAGAGCGGCCTCTGATCTTGGGTACTTACAGGTGCGTGCACCCTCTGCGATGGATGGAACACAAATTTGATACGGTTTCTCCCGTGGGGTTGTCGTAGAATAACGACATTCTATGCGATTCAATGCGGTGTTCCGTCTGGTCTGAAAAGAAGTGCATGCAACTTGATTGGACAGTTCTTCGGGCCGAGCTTTTTGTGGTTGTGTGTGGAAAATGGACGACCTGCAGTTTAGGTTCTGGCTCCGTTTCAATGGTCTACCGACTTACTGGCCATGGCCATCGTAAATTTATGCGGCACCCGATTCGCCGTCAAGATTCTGAAACCTTGTTATGCTTTATCGACAAACGTGATGTGACTCGGTGTGACTCGGGGATATCCGTATCCGTCGTTCTATTTTTGTTTACACCTTTATAAACCCTTCTTCCCTAGCCCCTTCTTTCCTCTTTTTCCTTCACTACTTGCAATTGCGATCTGCAATCACCTGCATATGCCAGAACACATTTGTACGTCCGAATCTCACGAACTAGTAGGTTCCGTGCTCCAAGAACCCTCTTCTTCCATCGTGCCTGCATGCGATGCGCGGTGTCAGCTGGGCCAAGGTTGTCAACTAGCGCAGGAGTGCGAGTCAAATCAACACACCGTACCATATATTGTCGGTGATTGCATCCCAGATGGTCAAGGAGGATGCCAGAGGTCTTCCCCCGATTTGCCTTCTAGCTGCTGTAACCCTACCCGGTTTGGCTCCACGCAGAGTATGTCTATTTAGATTAACACTTCTTCCGGATTTCCTCTTATCGTAGTTTGCACTCTGGTTTAGTGCCTAGTTGTCAGCTGCAGGGCCATACTGACCTCGGCTGTCAGGTTGGACGCTGCACTCTTGACTCTCCAGGTATTGAACAATCTAGAGGTAAGTGGCTCTTCCTTTCATCTCTCCAACGTACAGAATAAGTCAGAGGGTCACCTTGCTCTGGAAAACGGTAGCTGCTGCACCAAAGGTGCTCAGGGACGCATGTCAACGTGTGAACGATCATGTTGCGCGGATTCAGGGTCAGCTACCGAAATTATACACAATAAGATCGCCAACAACTCTTCTCGTACGTATGGTTATCATGTCTGCGCGCTTCGCCAGACTTAACCTCCGTATCGAGCAGATAGTGAGCGTATCGAAGACTGTTGCAAAGGTCACCACGATATCGTCGGTGTCTCGTCTTGTGACACTGGCGTTGAGGATCCTAATCACCTGTGTGATCGTCTCCACCCGCGTTCCAGTGGTGAGACGACCCAAAATTCTAAGTGTCTGTCACAAGTCACCTTCGGACGTTTCTTCGAAGTTGCATGTTGCTGCCTTATCGACTGGCGCGCTCGACCTCCCAAGCGAAACCACCACGCCCATTCCCGTTCCCACTCAGTTGCAAAGAAGCAACGCAAGAATCCTTCAAGACACCTTCAAAGCCACCGCTCAATGGTCCCTGAGAAGGTTGTCGAGCAGGGCGGTGGCCACATCCAGATCCTTGTTCTCTCTATCCAGGGAATGGACTGCGCATCCTGTTCATCGAAGGTTGCAAAGGCTCTTCTTACACTTCCGTCGGTTCATGACGTCAAAGTTGATTTCTTCGCCGCACAAGCCTCTCTTAAGTACAGAGAGAGTCTTACCTCAGCCTCCAACATAGCAGATAGAACCACGCGATTTACTGGGTTTGCCTGCGCGGTGCTCGATGACACTCGAGCTGAGGGAAAGTATAGGATGCTTCGCATCGAAATACCAACAGATGCCGGATCTTCTCCTGAATACCCCAGTCTTCCACCAGGCGTGGTGATATTGAATACGTCATGCACAACCTCCAGCACAATCCTAGATGTCCAGTACGACGCAACCGTTATACAGCCGCGCTCAGTTCTGGACATATTTGTCCCTTTACGCGGTTCCTTCCTTCCTCCTCCAAGGTCCACCGCCCATGGTCATATTGACAAAGAAATCTCATCACTCTTCCGCCGCACCCTTTTTTCAGCCATTTTCTCCATCCCGGTGATCGTATTTTCCTGGGCACCGTTAAGGCCCGATCCGATCAAATACGGCGCGGTTTCTCTTTTTCTAGCGACATGCATACAAATTTATGTTGGCGCGCCCTTGTATTCTGCCGCATTTCGTGCTGTCTTCCTGCAGCATGTTCTCGACATGGATGTACTCGTTATTCTCTCCTCCACAATCGCCTACGTCTTCTCGTTCGTTGCCTATTTGATGCAGGCGACAGGTCATGAATTCAGCACGCCATTTTTCGAGACGCCGACACTATTATTGACCCTTATAACCCTTGGCAAGCTCATTTCGGCATATGCAAATCGACGCGCGACATCCGCGCTTGATGGTTTGGGTACATTGCAGCCTGGCCTAGTCCAGTTGGTTGCCGAAGATGGCGTCACAGTCACATCCATTCATATAGACCTGGTGCAACTTCATGATGTGCTTCGCGTGCCTGCGAACACGCTTATCCCTACGGATGGAATTGTGTTACGAGGATCAACACAGATTGACGAGTCTGCACTCACTGGCGAGAGTCGGCCCGTTGATAAGACCCCTGGCGTCTCCCTTACTGCTGGCACCCAAAACATGACGGCTTCTATTGACATCAAAGTTACCCGACCGCCCGCGGAGAATACCCTCGCTGAGCTTATTGCGCTCGTTTCGCATTTGCAGGGGGCACGTCTTCCTGTTCAAGATCTGGTGGATCGTGCCGCTGCTTTTTTTGCTCCAGTCATCCTGGCAGTGGCAGTAGTAGTTGTCGTGGTATGGATGGTCATAGGTGTGCACGTTCGTGGAGAAGACGTCAACAAGGCAGGTGTGGTAGCGCTGCGGTACACCATTGCGGTAATGGCGGTAACATGCCCGTGCGCCGTTTTACTTGTTGTGCCGATGGTCATCGTCATTACCGGTGCTGTCGCAATTAAGGAGGGTGTGTTATTCAAAGTATGTTCCTATAGACATGCCAATTTCACCGCGGGGCTGACGAACCCCAGTCCGCAGTCGCCATTCAACATGCGAAGAACACAACTGTTGTCGTATTTGACAAGACCGGTACGCTGACGTTTGGTCAGATGGCCGTCGCAGAGGCACACATCCTGCGTGAAGACGCAGTAGGCACAATCCTGGCACTTGTTTCCGAGAGCTCGCACCCTGTTGCCAAATCAGTGGCTGAGTATTTAAGCGCAACCGACCCACATGCATCTGCCACGCCACTCGTAGGAAAAGTCAACTCCCTCACCGGCCAAGGTCTCGAGGTGACACTCAACGGCGTGCGAGTTCGCGGTGGGAGCCCAGACTGGCTCGGCCTACAAAACGAGCCGCTTTACACACTCATGATGCAGAAAGCTCTGACCATGTTTGCCGTCACTTTCGACACCGAGTTGGTCGCCTTCTTCGGGCTGTCCGACCTGCCACGTCCTAGCGCACGGCCCGCCGTCGAGCTTCTCCAACGTCAAGGTATCGAGGTTCACATAGTCTCTGGTGATGCGCCGCCTGTCGTCAGCTCCCTCGCGAAAGAGATGGGCATTCCAAGCGCGTGTGCGCTCGGTGGCTGCCTACCTATAACCAAAGTCTCCCGCGTGCGCGCGCTGCAAGCTGCCGGTGCATATGTCATGTTCGTCGGCGATGGAACCAACGACACACCGGCCCTTGTCGCCGCAAATATCGGTGTTGCCATGAGCAGTGGGACGGATGCTGCACGAAGCGCGGCGGATGCTGTTTTCCTCGCACCAGACCTCTCACGCGCGCTAACTATGCTGCTTCAACTCTCGCGTGGCGCCGTGCGACGGATCTACCTCAATTTCGTGTGGTCGGTTGTTTACAACGTTTTCGCTATCCTCTTAGCTGCGGGGGCGTTTCTGAAGGTCCGGATTGCTCCGGAGTATGCAGGTTTGGGGGAGATGGTGAGCGTTGTGCCAGTCATACTAGTGGCGTGGAGTATGTGGGTCCTCAAGTCTTGATGGCGCCAAGCAGGGAAGTCGTGTCGTGTCGTGTGAGAATTGCAAGTGATTTACGTGTATTATATATTGTACAGCACAGTACTTCCTGGCTGTTGTACCGGAACTAGTTTTGATCACATCACACGGCAATGAAATGTTGTTCTGCCAAAGGAAGCTTAAGAAAGGGCAAGATGGGAAACGTGTGCCAGTGATATAACAGCAGACAGCAGCATCCATCGGTTCTAGGGCCTTCTCCAACGGTTCTCCGCAGGGCAGCATCCTTTCCTCGCCCGCGGTTCTCGGGCATCACATTGCTGCCCAGTACAGTCTCGGATCGGCGGTCGGCTTCTCGTTGCTTTCAAATATTGTCTGCTTCATCATCACCATCTCCCTCGCTCAGGCCGGAAGGTATCCGGAGTTCGGGTGGCGTCTTGACTCTTGACTCTCCGGTGAGCGAGATGAGCCGCACCTACAGCAGCAGAGTTGAAGCAGTGGTTCCTCTCGGTCTTGTTCTCATATCGGGGTGCGCAGCACGGTATCTTCCTGTCGTAGTTGCAAGTGTACATCGTAGCGAGCGCTCAAAAACTAGGGTTTCTTCTAAAGGGATTCAATGAATAGTCATGTTCTGCAGTGAGACCAAGTTGTGTCGTAAAAGCAGATGAGAGACTGAGACTGTTGGCATTTGACATGCCAATTGCAAGTGATCCACTTAGAGCCATACAGGGGTACCCATGTCACTGGCGCTGGAATGGTCGTGGAACCTTCGTGTTGATAAATCGGAGGCTGGAGGCCAGAACACCTTCAAAACGTATTCAGTTTATTCGAGGTGGACGTTGTCTCTGTTGCGTTACGTTGATTCCTCCGGTCTGCGACACGGCGTGCCGTCCGCGCGCCGCGCGTCTCTGCTGCCCATACCTGGCCTAGTGCAATCTAGTGCGCACAGCTGAGATTATACTTTCATGGTATTCGCACGCGCGCACACAATTGCACTCCGTTGCAGACTCAATATATACTTTATTATTCCATAACTTGTTATAGGTTATAGGTTATGGGCCCTGTCAGCATGTCTACCTCAGAATCCCTCCCTTTCACCGTTCCGAACGTTCCCCGGCTTGAGCCGAGCGGGTCCAATTGGGCCATCTTCTCCATGCGCTTTCAGGAAGCGATGGAAGCGATTTCCAAGTGGGGACACCGACGGCTCGTGGAAGCGTCTGGCACGGGTGCCTGCGGACCCGTCAAATCTGACGCGGAGGTCAAGCATATAAGCGAGTGGGACAAGGCCAAGACCCTCGCGCGCTACATGCTATCCCAGCGCCTGCCGGACTCCACCGCTGTTCGCCTCAAGAACGTGGTGACTGTCGCGGAGCGATGAAAGAAAATCACAACAGAGTTCAGCGTGATAATCCTCTCTGTGCCGACGGGAAATGCCACTCTAATGTTGCCCTACCAGTATAAATACGGTAAGCTTTGATGATCAGCCGTCTTCGCTTCCAGCGTCTGGCTATTGTCTCACAAACTCCGAAAATGTCTGGCAGCGGTATCGCGTCGATTGTCCTTCCCGTGCACAGGGGATCTATTGCACGCGTATCTATCCTGAACTGCGGCCGTTTTGTGCTCCCCACTGCTGCCGTGGTCCAACCACGCGTGTCTGGCCACGATTCCATGGATATTCCGATCTATAGCTTCCTCGTCGAGAATGAGAAAGTCGGGAAAAGGGTTTTATTCGACCTTGGCATGATGAAGACTTGGAAGGAAAAGGGCCCTCCATCTGGTAAGTCGAGACCCGGATCTCTTACTATCCTCTCCGAGTCCTCTCCTTTCTTTTCTCTCCGCAGTTCGTATCGCCACGTCTGATAAGTGACTAACTTGATATTCAGTTCTTGCCGCAGTCACACGTCCCGACGTTACTATCGACATCCCTTTGGACGTGGTTGACATACTAAATTCCGCCTCTGTGCCACTTTCTTCGATTGATTCTATCATCTGGTCCCATCATCACATAGACCATATGGGAGATCCATCCCTTTTCCCGTCGAGTACATCGCTCATCGTTGGTCCTGGGCTCAAGTCCAATCCCAATCTATACCCTGGCTATCCCAAGAACCCCGATGCACGCACACTTCAAGAATCTTTTGAGGGTCGCGATCTCATCGAGCTGGACTTCAACACGTCTCAGTTGGAAGTGGGTGGATTGCGAGCCATCGACTGGTTCGAGGATGGGTCCTTCTATCTTCTTGAAGCGCTTGGGCACACGAATGACCATATTATGGGACTGGCGCGTACCTCTGAAGATAAATTTGTACTCCTCGCAGGAGATGCCGCTCATCACTGTGGCGAATTCCGGCCGAATCCCCTACTTCCACTTCCAGACACCATCTCCCCGTCTCCTTTCAAACTCCCCAACACGACCTCCTTCTGTCCTAGTTTGATCTTCGAACCCATCCACCCATCTGCGGATTCCCAGAACTCCTTCCGAACGACGCCATTTTACGAGCCTTGTCCGATGATGAACGAAGACCCAGTAGCGTGTCTTGCCACTATCGAGACACTCAAAGCGTTAGATGCGAATCCAGACATACTCGTCATTATGGCGCACGATCCTGCATTCCTTGAATTACTCGAGTTCTTTCCTGGTGCAGACCTGGCTGGCTGGGAGAAGGAGGATGGGCAACTCAGCACCAAAGAATTGGGAAAATGGAGGTTCCTAAAGGACTTTGGCAAGGACGAGCATGGCAAGGACGAGCATGAATAGTGGTAAGTTGAGGGTATAACACTCGTGTGAAATTTGTGAACGTTCGTGGATGGCGTGATTACGAGGGATGATTGTAGGTCTGGAACCTGAGAGTGGAATACATTCAGTACTATTTCTTTACGCAGATACTAACAGCCACCAAAGACCGCCAGATGTCCAACCGTTTCAGATGTTGTAAATTGTAGTCTCCACTTGCGAATTGACATACTCCTTTTCGAACTTACGTGCCAGTGAGCGCAACAGGAGCACGTTCAATGGAAATGTGCCACGCTCATATACGAATTTGAATTCATATGTGTAACCTCATGTCTCCAATTGCTTTGTACAGTTTAGTGCAAACGAGCTTGCATTGATGTCCGGAATGCGAAATAGAGTGATTAATATCTACTCAGATCCGTGACAGAAGGCTTGATAGTAATGACCATTATTGCAGTACCCCATACTACTAATAGTACTGCAACCTCCTCCATCAGCAAAAGATCACGGGTCTGTGCCTGTCTGTCGGGTCTGTCCTGGTCTGTCGTGTCTGTGCCGGGTCTGTGCCGGTCTGTGCCGGTCTGTCCATCTGATTAGGCTGTCTGTGCGGCGTCTGTTGCGTCTGTGCGGCATCTGTTGCGTCTGTGCGGCGTCTGTGCGTCTGTTCGGCGTCTGTGCGTCTGTGCGGCGTCTGTACGTCT
>QFEA01000597.1:0-12685 GCA_003315975.1 Lactifluus echinatus | reverse complement strand
TCAATAATATGGGTCATCGAGGAGCTAACCGATGGGAAAAGATTGCAGGGTGTGCCCCCCGTTCTGATTATCATGTCAAACGATCGAATGATTGAGGGCGACTGGATTCACAATGCTCTATTAGCCCTCGTAAATATGTCAACAATAGGCACCCGTGCAGACCCGTATAAATTAGACACAATGCCCAAAGCAGTATCACGGCAAAGCTGTGAATGGAGGAGTTAGAACGAAACGCCGCTGAGGCACCCGTACGCGGCAGAAGGTGTATGTGATACAGTAAGGTTGACATCGTGAATAAACAATTCTGTGCTAGCGTCAAGCGTCAAGCACTCGCCCATTAAGCGGCACTTATGCTTAGCTTCTACGTGATACACGGGAAGGGGGGGAGACGGTGCACATCTCCGGCTCGCTCAAATACATCCTTGGCCCTTTTTCATCGTCTCCTGGTACCTGGAACTGATACACGTCACCCTGAGGCTATATCGTATTTTCCTGTAGCCCTAAATTCTTCTGCAGTTTCTGTATTAGTACGTCTAGGAACGTCTTATATGGTGATCTAGGCAGATCGTCATTCTGACGAGATGACGGCGGAATGGTGCCATATCTCCAGCGGTAAGACCATAGCACCCGGGGTAACCCGGGGTAAGGGTGCATAGGAACGAGGAAGATGCATATTTGTAGCCAAGCTGTACGCGAGATGGTGCACGTGACAGAGGTTGGGACCACCAGTGACCATCCATCTACTTCATCGACCGTCTCGACCCAATGTCACATACAAACGTCTATTTTATTCAGTCATACAATACCATATCATAAATGCGCACGTTATGTTTAAAAGCTGCAACATAATGTCATCTATCATTGGGACACCCCCCACGTTATACCACGTAAAGTAGATAATAAAGCTACACTCTTGTCGTACCTTTCAATTCTGATCACGTCTCGACCTCTGTCTTTGATTCTGGCGGCGTACTAGGGAGGATACTCTCGAATGTCCTGCGTAATCGACCAACTACAACGAGACGGCCTTCCTGGTCTCCCCCTTCTAATCGCTGAAAGAGGGAAGTAAGCTGTTCTCGGAGTGTATCCAGGCCGATGGCAGTTTGGCCTATCGGATTCATAAGAATAATAAGCGTATCTCTAAAAGAGTTCGCTTGCACGTTCGGAAGGTCGTCGCTTTGATCAGTGAGGACGCCGTAAACAAAAGAGTCGATGTTCATGTTGTCTACCATGGCATGGTCATGGAGAAGGTTGAACGTCATGCCCGGCGGTTGTCCCACCACTTTGCGTAACCAAAATGCCTCCGAATCTCCAAAATAATATTCGCCTAGGAGGTGCCTTGCGAGCAATGCGCAAAGGGAGCGGGCTGTAACGCGGACTGCAAGATCCTCGTGAACCCAGAGCTCTTGCATAAGATCGATGCTTGCAAACGTTGTTCGAATGTCGTTAATCAGGTATGGGGGTATTGCAGTACCAGAACTGACAAAAGAGGCTTTGACGATATGGTGGACGGCGTTCAAACAAACTTGAAGGCGGCGACTGCGTGCATCGTGTTTAGGTCCGACTGGGCCTAAGGCACAGTTTCGTAGGAGATCAAAAAGGTGCCCGCGAAAAATGATCTTGTTGGGTTCTTCAGGGTTGCTCGCGAACTCAATGAGTGTCCTTGAGGGAATTATAGCTAAGAGATCTTGAGTGATGCCCCTCACATGCTTTCCACGTCGCTGGAGCAACCAGACGAGCGTCTCGCGACAGACATCATTCGGTGTGTCTCGTATTTTCTGGACGATGCTACCCTGTAGGCCGTTCTTGAGATGCCGCTCGTGACTCGCAACAGAGTTTTCGGTGGTTTCCAACAATTGAACGAGTAGGCGCTGTCTGCGTGATGTGATAGCACCGAGATTATATGGAACCACGGATGCGTAAAGCACGTTCAAGAGCCGACCAAGGCAACGGAATGCGAAAGCGAGGAAATTGTGCCAGAGGAACCACCACGGATCTGACATGGGTGTGAAATATGGGAACACGTCATCGATCGTGCGATAGATAGTCAATGCGAAATACGCCAGTGCAAAGAGCCCGACGCAAATAGTGCATATAATGGCGATGGCACGATGGATGGTAAAGAGGAATAGAACGAGGCCGGAGAAGAAGAGGAACATGGAGATGTGGAGCGGTAATGATATCAACCCGGCTACATGTGACATGTAGTATTTCTGGCTGCCGAGAAACAAAGCCAATCGGACGTGCTCCTCGCTTGGCAAGTCTTGAAACATTTGAGTATATTGACGTACCCATTGCGGCACCTGCATTACATAGAATGCCGACCCGATGCTCGTCACAAGGCTTAGGAACCATAGCGCATTGACACAGACGATTGTCGGGCTAGGCGAGTATGATCCTGAGGCCTGGGATGGGAGGGGGATGTTATTCTGAGAACCGGCTGCCAGCTGCCGTGAAATTTGATTGAGAAGGACTGTCGTCAATTCTCCAGAGTCTTGGGATAACTTTTTATAGCTTTCGATTGTAAAAACGGCGACGATTGCGGAGAACAATCCTGTCTTGAAGGACGATTATTATTAGAGTAGATGCCAGGATCAGTAAAAGACAGGACTTACAAACACAAGAACCCCATTTACTTCTTCTTGTTGTGTGGTGGCAATGTCCTCATCATACGTCTCAACAACTTCCGCAATATATCTGGCTGGCCTCATTGTAGTTGCGAGGGCCCGTGCTGAATGAGAGATTAGATAAGCATGGTTAACATTATCCCATTTCGAAACATGAAACATACTATCGATACGACGCAGCGGGGATAACTCAGACTGAGCAGAGGGACTCGCCAGCTCAGTCGGTGGGTCCATTGCAAACACTCAGGAAAGAAAGGTGAGAACAGATGATGGGCATGTGTTGTCTGTCGGTCTTATTAATTCGATGTGACAGTTCGGAGTTTCGAAATCAACGTGGTCTGCCAACTTTTAGTCACCGCAAGCGAGATTTCCCAGCGAAGACAAGATCATCCTGCCTAAAATGGAAAACCTTATCGGAATGGCCGCAGCCACGAGACAGCGGGAACTGCCGAAACACCCGCAATCGCATTCCGGTCACATGATGGTTGTGTTGCTGCTGGCACAAGGCAGTGCGACGTGCGTGAGACGTGCGCCCTACGCAAGTCGTCCCCTGTTCTTCATTCCACTTCATCCTCTCCATTTTCATGTCAGCTCAGTTTCAGCTGCCCGGCTTTGACAAACCTGGGTTTGTTAGGTATATGAAGGATCATGGCTGGGCGTACCGAAATCAAGCTGTGGAGCTAATCTCTTCATGTCGATTTTTCGTCCAAACCTACGAGCAAAATAGTAATTCCCATATTCGTCTACGAAAGTGATGGGCATTCGATGTGATCTTGTTATCCTCTGTTCTGATGATAGTTTTATAGTGCATTACACCTCGCTGATCAAGCATTGCAGTTAGCTGCTGAGACAGGGAAAAAATCGACCAAGGAAGCGGATGAGAAATTCGAAAAGGCGAACAATTCTTTGCGTGATTTTGAGGCGTCTTTACCTTCTAAGGATCCCGTGTCGAGTGCTGGTAAGGGTAGGACTGTCACCATCGCGGTGGCAGCGAAGGCACCCCCTTCGGCGATCCCGAACCCGTTGAAAGGGAAATTCTTAGCGAAAGTGAGGCCGGCGCTTACTCTTTTGCCTCTTACGCCTAACAGCTCTTAGGCGACCATCAATGAATGGTTAGAGCCAACAAGAGTTGTCACCTTCGTTATCTTCAAGTCCCTCCCGGATGACAGTCCTATCGTTTTGCAGCGTGAGTTCCAAATTATTGTCGTTTTCGTTCTTGTTTATTTCTTATTGGGTGCTAGAGGTACTCAGTAAAACTTCGAGCCTGCAAGAAATCTTGTGGAACTTCGCCCGGTTTAAAGACGACAAGCGTCTTACTCTCGCGGACAACCCGCACTTCTATGCGGATCTACCCGTGTCTTCAAAGGCATATAGTGGTGTATTCAAAGTCGACCCCGTTGAGGATTTTCGTCATGCGGACAAGTTCTATGTTCTCTGTGATAGGCCAGGTCATGTATATCTCGAAGCTGAACAAAATACTTGTACCTTTGGCAACGTATGGATCACGAATGATGCTATCATCTTCAAGGGTTCGTGTCTCGCAATATCGTTATAAGCCACTCGAACATTATTGTTTAGACCTCCGTGGAAGGCTCCTGGGCGACCGTATTGTGAGATTACCTATAGAAGACACGTCTAAGTTATGGTATCATCGGGAGCCGCTTGCCCAGATTGCATCACCTACCCCTAGTATGTCGTCGACATGGGAGCCACTACAGGACTGGAGAGAAGCAATTCGTAGCACGTTAGGTAGCGTGGATATGACAATACGCATTGACATGGAAAAGCCAAGGCCCCCAGAAAGCTCCCGAGTAAGTTATGCTGAGGTAGTATGTTCTTTCTGCATGCTAACCCTGACATAGGTTTCACCATCTGCTACCAGTCAAAGTGCTTCAAACTCGGCTGATGCAGCGAATCGAACTCATGATCGACCCTCATCGCCAACTTCTCCGGCTCAAATAACAGGAATTCGCCAAAACCAGGAATCAGCAAAGCTTGTTCAGCAATGGAGGAAGCCTCTCAACATGATCCGCGCGACGCTACGATTTATGGGATCCAGGACCGGCCTGCGCCACGGCCCTACCCCCCAATCAAGCGAAAGGCATGCAGCTAGCTCACTTCGAGCGTCCCAGTAAAAGTGGGACCGGAGGGAATAAGCAATACCATTAACTACATCATGTGCCTATTTAATCTCTCCCGTCGTAGCTTGTTATCGTTGACTGGGACACGTATTTATTACCGCCATTTATATATGGGAGGCGGATTAGTGGATGCCGCTACGATTGAGAACATCGTTGGCTCTGGGTTTGCCCGAGTGTAGACTTGAGATATAGTGGTTGAACGTAGGTGAGTTCAAAGGGAAGGACAACCACGTGAAGAAATCAGGCAACAGACTATGCGCTAGCCAACTTGAAGCTCGGCCTCAATGTGTCGACCACAGATCACAGACGGCACGGTATTGCATAAGCGCAGGAGTTTAATGATCTCAAATCAACAAGAGAGGAGCTCTGAAGGAGAAGATGGAGAGGTCCACAACAAGAGGATTTTCGAGAGTAAGAGGGTAAACTAGATTCGCTGACAAGTCCGTAATAGAATAAACCACATATATGCACGCATCACCGTATTTGTGGATTATAGGGCACTCTCTTCTAGAAGTATGCATGGTTTAGGCGTGGTTTCATTTTGAATGCAGTGACCGAGTGTACATTGTAAGGAATCACAAGGAAAGATCGTCTAACAGCAAAAGACGTGAAGGGGTCCTCGAGAACAAATTGTACGTTACTTTTCGAAGGAAGAGGGTCCTGTAGGATGGTACGAATACAATAAAAAATTGGGCTGTAGATAAAGGTAGTGACTACAACGGTGATAGCTTAACGCGATGGGGGACAGACGGAGCACATAACTGAACACAGGGTGCAGTCACGGTGTAGGCGCTCCGAAGCATACCGTTCGGAGCTAGTGCGGCGAGTCCGCGCACTTAGCGTACAGCAATCGCTGTAGATAAAGACGCACCAGCGACTGTGGCTCGGTTGAGAGTAGTCAAGGAAGATTTTATGGTGCAGGATATACAACGATGAAGGGGAGATGCAGTCCCTGCACTCTGCAAAAAGATGGACCTGCACTAGCAAATGTGGTCAAAGATTAGATCGACTGACAAATTTCTTCGTCACCACGGATATTTTCCATCCTACACATCCTCCCGAGGAGATAGTGCGTCTGCGACGCCTTTTAGGTCCTGCCGTCGGCGCCCACAATCGTCGGGGCACATGGGACAGTGATAAACCCCTCCACATTAACAAATCATGCCAACGGATACCTAACCGCAACGTACAGCCGATTACTAAAATACAACATAATGATTGCTGCCACTCTGCTTTTGACATCCGACGCTCCCGAAGGGGGTCGAAGCCAAATATTTTAATGTTTTCGAGCGCTAGCCTACGCGGTACTTCTCCAGAGATCGCGAATGACATCTCCTTTGTTCCTTTGGTGGACCAGAGAGCAGACAGCTGGATCGGAGAAACGATGGACGAGTGCACGAAGCACCTCGACCGCTGCCCGCGGCGAGCCCGAATTCGTCTACTCGGTCAGAAAAGAATGTACAAATTCGCGCATGGTTCTATAGTATATCCAATAACCTGGGTGTATTATCGGGACCATCACTGGGTGAGGCGGTTAATCGATGGTGTGTTCACATGCACAGCAGATCCGCTTCCCATCCGACGTCATCGTCCTGTGCAGGAGGTTTTCTCGTCGATGCCAGATCCTGCGGAGGACTTGAAACATGGAAAACCAAGGATACATCGGTACACTCTGCGACTGAGTGTGAAGAATTGTCAGACAGGTATGAGGTCCAGGGGAGAGGATTCAGGCGCCTGAGAAACACGAGGAAAGGATACCAGGTCGTTGCCTCGTGCGGTCCTCAAGCCAAGGGTAGACAGGGAAGAGGAAGTCCACACGCATCGAGAATAGGCGTCTGTACAAAGCGATTACTCTGACTCAGTATGCAATGCAAGATCTGGATGTCCGAATTTATGGACTAGACTGGCAACCGTCGTTCGTTGAGCACAGCATCGTCAAACGTAATGGCACCACGTGCTGTGAAGGGAATGGCAAGCATCAAGCATCGAGCATGGCACTTGGCACCACAGCAAACTCTTCACAAGACCGGCCGGCAACGATAAAAGCCCTATCGGATAGATCTTTGTCCTGGTCCTGCCTGTATAGCCTGTATTACATGATCACATGATCGTTTAGACGTTTTTGGGTGACGGGCTGGTCCGGGGGTGACATGCTTTATAGACATGCGCATGCGCCCTCCTCGAGTTGTTGGTCGCTGATACCCCATCCTCCACTCCGATTATTCTTTTCTACTATACGTTTTTGCGCTCTCTATCCTCATGCAACACATACCTGCTAATGGTCAGCCCGGCTTTGACAAACTCGGGTTCACCAGGTACATGAAGGACTATGGCGGGATGTATCGAAACCAAGCCGTGGAACTAATCTCTTTGTGTCGATATTTCATCAAATACTGTGAACGAAGTTTGGATTCGCATGTCAGGCTGAGAAGGTGATGCCCTTTCTGTTCCAATTTATTATGCCCCATTCTGATGACATTTCATTAGTGTCTTAAACGTCGCTGATGAAGCATTACGGTCTGCTGCTGCTGTATCAGGGAAACGACCAACAAACGAAGTGAACGAGAAATTTAAAAAGGCGACCAAAGTTTTGAGTGATTTCGAGAGGGATTTCACTTCTAAAGACGACTGGGATGACAGTGAGAGCGGAACGGTTACCGAGGCGATGGCAGCCGCGGAGAGGGTCGATATGCTGAAAGGGAAATCCTCAGCGAAAGTGAGACCTCAGTGTGCACTTCAGCCTCTTGCATTTAACAACTACTAGGCGACCGCTGATGAAGGTTCAGAGCCAACAAGAGTCGTCACCTTCCTTCTCATGAGGTCCCTTCCTGATGACAACCCCCTCATTGTGAATCGTGAGCGGTGAATCATTAGCCTTACTCCTTGCATCTTATTTGGTGCCAGAGGTGCTCAGTCAAAATTCGAGCCTGCAAGAGGTTCTATGGAACTTCGCCCGGCGCAATGATCACAAACGTCTTACGCTTGCGCACAATCCCCACTTCTATGTAGATCTCCCTACGGCCCCGTACGCATATGGTGGTGATTTCGAGGTCAACCCGATAGAAGATTTTCGTCATGCAGACAAATTCTACGTTCTCTCAGATAAGCCAGGCCAACTATATCTTGAATCTGAACCGAATGCGTCTGTCTTTGGAAATACTTGGCGTCCTGACGATGCTATCATCTTTAAAGGTTCGTGCCTAGGTCCCAGTTTCTTAGTTCTTCTAACCTTCTTGTCTAGACATCCGCGGAAGTCTCCTGGGCGAATATAAGGTTGGATCATCCATCGAGGACACATCTGACTTGTGGTATTGTGTCGGGTCTCCTCCTGGGATTGAACCCATGGCTATTCCAGTAATTGGGAGTGTTGGGGGTGTCACATCACCTACCTTCAATGAATCATCCACAAAGCACGTTTCGTGGGGGCCACTACAGGACTGGAAAAAACCAATTCACCTCATGTTGAAAAAGCAAGATATGAGCATACGCATTAGCACGGAACGGCCCAAACACAACTTCGATGTAGGTTGTATCGAAGCACTACTTTCGTCATTCGTGCTTACCCTGGCATAGGGGTCACATTTTACTGCCACTCACAGCACATCAAGTTCATTCGATGAAACGGAACAAGCTGATGATTCAGATTCATCCCCACCGCTACTTACCCCACTTTCACCAGCTCAAACAACAATAGCCTCCTCGTATCAGAAATTGACATCGTCCTCAATGGTCAGTTCGACATTTAGAAGAGCTTTCAATAAGACCAGAGCTGTCAAGGCCTTCAGTACGCCGCACTCTGACCCCAAGCCCAGCGGAGTCCCGACCCTACGTCCTCCCAATCCAGATATTACGCATCGGCTACCGTGGGTGAATAGCATGCGGCCAGGTCGGCGAGCAACGATGCAGTAAAGATGGGTCCAAATGGTAATCAGTACTATCAACCACGTCCACACCATGCGCCTGAGCTTCTGCCTTTGACGTTGTAGGTATTCCCTATCTTATATTTCCTTCGTGAGCGATACCCACGTGTATTTATATTATGAAATTGCTGTATGATGGGAAGCGGCCTAGTGAATTTCTTTTCAATCGAGGCTACTGTGCCGTGCCGTACTGTATTGTCATTCCGCTAACGTCCTAGTACAGACTTGGCATAGCGGGCAACGCGTGGGTGATCGAAGTCATGAGCAGAGTAAGAGGGCGGCCACGTGGAGAAATCTGTCAGACAGGCGCGAGGCCCTCAAGCCCCAAGATTCGGCCTTGAAGCTTGAAGTCCCGAGCACAGAGAGCACTATAGCTGGCACTAGCATCGGAAGCCTGTGGGAGTGTTTTTGGCAAGAGGAAGGCTCTGAAGGAGCCGCGCGAGGGGGTTTCGGGAATGAACAAGATGGCAGATTTCGTTCGCAGGTTTAAATTTATAAGGGAGCCTCTAGGGGCAATTATAATATATGCGGCGTCGTGGCTGTATATGCCTCGTGAGGATTAAGAAGAATGCATTATAAAACCCAAACCGCGTTATATTAACGCCCGCATTTTTGGTGCAAGAAGTGATTTTTGATTTTAAAACTGTGTTAACGAATTCGAATTCTAAGCTACTTACTGTGTTAATTTTACTCTGTTTCACTTTTTCACTCATTTCCCGCTCGTTTTTAACTCACTCCAATGCTTTAAATCACGCAGATTAGGTTTTATATGAATGGCAGGGGCCCGGGATGTCCAGGAGAGCATGTCGGGGAAAGCTACAGTATAAATTCAATATCATAGTGAATTACGTCTTACAGTTACTGGAGGATGGCGGTACCAGTGCTACTGATGTACACAGAGTATATATACTAGTAGAGCCCTAGACTCTTGTCGCATCCTTCCGTTCTCTCCTCTCCTCTCGTCCACTATCTTGATTCTTCTACTGATTCCGGGGGGGGATGAGCGAGGACATCTCAAACCATCTTGCGCAATCGTCCGACGACTACGTCATATTTTTCCCGCTTTTTCTCTTCTAACCGATCAATGAGGGAGGAAAGTTTTTCGCTGAAAGGATTCCCGGCGATGGAAGTTTGTCCTCTTGTGTCCATGAGAATTTCGAGTGTTTCCCTGAAAGAATCCACTTGCTCCTTCTGGAGGTCGTCGTTTTGATGAGAGAGGACGCCATTCACAAATGATTCAATGTTCATGTTGTCTGCCGTGGCACGATTGCGGAAACGGTTGTATGTCCTGTTGACTGGCAGTTCTATCACGTCGCATAACCAAACCCGCTCTGACTCGTCAAAAGCATATTTGTCTAGGAGGTGTCTGGAAAGCAATGCACAAAGGGAGCGGGCAGTAACGCGGACCGCAAGATCCTCGTGAGACCAGAGCTCTTTCGTAAGGTCAATGTTTGCGAACTCCGTTCGAATGCCGTTCAACAGGAATGGGGATATGATGGCATCAGATTTGACGAAAGAGGCTTTGACAATGTGGTGGATGGCCGTCAAACAAACTTGAAGTCGGTCATTGCGCGTATCGTCGTCGGGTTCAGCTGCGCCCGGCGCACAACTTCGTAGGAGTTTGAAAAGGTGATCGCGGAAGGCGATCTTGTTGGGCTCTTCGGGGTTGCTCACGAACTTGACGAGTGTATCCTGTGAAATAGTCTCTACAATCTCTTGAATGAGGCTCAGGCTCTTCGCAGGCTCTTCGGGCCGCTGGAGTAACCATATGAGCGTCTCGAGATCCACAGGTACCGGCTGGTCTCGTAATCGCTGGATGATGCTACCTCGTAGCCCATCTTTGAGACGCTGCCCGTGCAGTTTGACAAAATTTTCTATGGTCTCCAACCAGTAGACGAGTGTGCGTTGTCTGGGTGTTTCGATATCGCCGAGATTAGATGGTATAATGTACCTGTAAAGCCGCATCAAGACCCATCGGAGGCAAAGCAATAGGTAGGAGAAGGAATTGTGCCAGAGGTACCAACAGGCGCTTGACATCGGTGTGAAGTATGGGCAGGCGTGGTCAATCATGGGAAGGATGGTTAGTACGATATACGCCAGTCCAAGAAACCCGACGCAAACGGTGGAGATGATGGCAATAGTGCGGTAGATGATAAAGAGGAATATGATGAGGCCTGAGGAAAATAGGAACATGGAGATGTGGAGTGGTAATGATATCAACCCGGCTGCATGTGACATGCGGTATTTCCGGCTGCCAAGAAACAAAGCCAATTGGACATGCTTTTCGTCGCTTGACAATTCTCGCTTGATTTGATTATACCGACGGAGCCATTGCGGCACTAGCATGACATAGAATGCAGACCCGATGCTCGTCACGAGGCTTAGGAACCAGAATGCATTGACGCAGACGATGGCCGCGCTGGGTGTGTATGACGCTGAATTCTGAGATGGGGGAAATGTGTTGTTCTGGAAACCAGCTAGCTGCTGTGAGATTTTCTCGAGAAGAACCGTCGTCCTTTGCCCATTGTCCTGGGATAACATTTTATAACTTTCGACAGTAAACACGGAGACGATTGCAGAGAAGAGACCGGTCTTTGCGATCTTTAGCATAGATGCGAGGACCAGCAAATTACCACATACAAACACTAAGACGCCGTTTACTTCTTCCTGCTGTGCGACGGCAACATCTTCATCATACCTATTAACAGCTTCCGCAATGTGTCCGGACGGCTTCCTTCCAGACTTCCTTTCGGCTTTGTTGGCTAGCGAGGTGAGGAGGCGAGGGCGAGAAGAAGGGGATAAGATTTGTTAGGTAAGCAAAGCTTATGTCATCATCGCGATAACTTACCGCCGACAACGCCCTGCTGGGGGGATTTGTCATCGATTGGGGATTGAACAGAGGGATCAGCCATTTCTGTCTGCGGTTGCACAGCTAAGAGAAAGAAGAGTTGACCCTCATGTGGACTGTGCCCTTATTAATTCTAAGCCCGGCGTCAAAGATGCTGAGTTGGTGGTCGCTGTTAGGACACCATTACGGCTATAATGAGGGTGCCAAGAGCGAACTCGATGCCAAGAGTGAACTCGAGGTTGTGCTTCCACGCTTCCACGTCAGGTCAGTTATCCACGCACTCGGCTCTAAATGGGGTCTTTTCGGAATTGCCGACACGTCTTTCCAGGTCACCTGATCGGCACTGTACTAGGGCTGCGATGCGACATGCTGTAGACGTGTGTCCTCCTCGAGTCGTTGTTTTTCCATTCATCATTGCACTTATTTTCTCATTCTCTATCCACATTTGCGCTCTACATCGTCATGCTACTAGACTTTGACAAACCCGGTTATGTTAGGTATATGAAGGATCATGGCTGGGCGTACCGAAACCAAGCTGTGGAACTAATCGCTTTATGTCGATTCTTCACCCAAACCCACAAACAAACTTTGAAATCGTATATCAAATTGAGATAGTAGTGTCTTTCCGTCCTACTTTTGTTCTTCCCCATTTTAATGACAGCTATAGTGTGTTAAACGTCGCCGATGACGCATTACAGTCTGCTGCTGCTGAAACAGGGAAGCGGCCAAACAAGGACGTGGACGCTAAATTTGAGAAGGCGACCAAAGTTTTGAGTGAATTTGAGAGGGATTTCACTTCCAAAGATCTAGTGTGGGACGATAATACGGGCGGGACTGTTACCCCGGTGATGACGACGGCCAAGGCGGAGGATACATCCACCTCAGCGACCCGAAATCCGCTGAAAGGAAAATCTCCGGCGCATGTGAGACCGATGTCTACTGTTTACCCTTTTGCGTCTAACAACTGCTAGGCAGTCGTCCATGAATGGTCAGAGCCAACCAGAGTCGTCACCTTCCATCTCATTGAGTCTCATCTTAATGTCGATCACATCACTATCCATCGTCTGTGCCAAATCGTTACTTGTCATTCCTTGTTTCTGATCCGGTACCAGAGGCCCTCAGTCAAAGTTCGAGCCTGCAAGAAATTCT
>QFEA01000595.1:17347-28225 GCA_003315975.1 Lactifluus echinatus | reverse complement strand
TGCTACTCACCTTGCGACATTTGGCATGGCAAAACTATGGCCGGTTTACATGCTCTTCGGCAATCTCTCGAAATATATTCGAGGAAAAGCAAGTTTGGGTGCGATCAGACACCTTGCCTACATTCCTCCCTTCCCAGACTCTCTTCACGACGAACTGAAGGCATCGCATGACAAATGGGATACTCAACAACGAGACATCCTTACACAGTGTCGTCGAGAAGTTGTGCATGCCGTTTGGAAGATCTTACTCGACGAGGACTTCATTCGCACGCACCAATTTGGAATTGTAATTCGCTGTTATGATGGATTCGAACGACGCGTATATCCACGAATATTCACATATTCTGCAGACTATCCTGAGAAGTGAGTTTCAATTTACATTTCTGCGCATCATCGCTGACAGAATTACTAGGGTAATACTTGCAACTATCTGAGATCAAGGGCTTTGTCCGTGCCCTCGCTGCCTCGTACCCAAATCAAAATTGGATCAAGTCGGCCTTGTATCTGACATGAAGCTTCGGACTGACCAGGCCCACACATACCCTGTGAAGCTTGTGAGAGAGGCTCGGAGACTTATCTATGAGGATGGCGTGCCCATAAGTGGTGTTGCTGTTCAGCGATTGCTCAAGCCTACTTCCAATGTCCCTGTATCGGTGAGTAATTCAATGGCACCTTTAGAAACAATAGCATAACAAGTTTGTAGAACGCGTTTATGGAACGACTTGGTCCCAAATTCGACCTCTCATGCATACTGGTCGTCGATCTCATGCATGAGATTGAACTGGGTGTATGGAAGGCACTATTCACACACCTAGTTCGTGTCCTTTACGCAGCAGGCCTGAGCAGCACATTGGTAGGGCAATTGGATCAAAGGTATGGTACATCCTTTACTATGAGTGCGTCGCACATTGCTGTGGCCCTGGGACTCAAAGATCATTAGATTTCGCCTCATACCCCCATTCAGCGTCACAATATGTAGATTCACGAATAATGTATCTGAAATGAAAAAACTGGCCGTGCAAGACTACGAAGATTTGTTACAGGTGAGTCTGTTTCTGATACCAGTGTTGTTTGCAATCCTCTATGTGCTTACAGCAGCTGCCTACTCGCAGTGTTCTATCCCAGCGTTTGAGGGTCTCCTCAAGGAGCCTTACAATGCCACTGTCTTAGAGTTACTATACCATATGGCAGAATGGCACACATTTGCAAAACTCAGGCTACATAGCGACCGCACCTGTTATGGTTCCAAAGGACCAGTAGGCGAAGTGCCTCGTAGGTGGGTTGACAAGTATGCTTGAGGCATGTGATGTTATGGCTCCAAAGGGGCCAGTTGGCGAAGTGCCTTCTGAGTTCTTCTTACAAGTGACAACTAGTCACCTGACTGTGGGAACTTGATGGTCCAGGTAATGCGTGACCGACTGTCACGTGTTCTTGACCTGCTGACTAAGCACTAGTCACATGGAGCTTCTTAGCTAACCAAAGCTAAGAGGCGACTTAAGTCTTCTTTCGGGGTCTAGAGAGCACTCTAGAAGTGTGGGTGTCTGCCTTGTTAATGATTCAGGCCTAAAGGCTGGATCACAAGTCAAATCCCAAGTGCTAACTTGAAGGAGATGAGAGGGAGATGAAGAGGGTTCAAAGGGGATTTGGATTTGTGAAGCTTAAGCCGAAGCTAGGGACTTAGGGTCCAAAGCTGAGGCTTTATATACATGAGTTTCCGCTTCAGCGGGTCCTAAAATGTATGAATACACTATAGGCGGTCCGCTCCAGCAGGAGTCTCCAATCTAGTACAGTAAAGCAACGCTGCAGCGGGAAACGTCCCCATATGGGCAAGGTATCCCAACTTGGAAGGAACCATAAGGGTTCCTCCCCAAACAGAACCAAAGCGTAGGTAAACAGGGTCAAACACCGATCAGGTGATGCTGGGTCATGTGACCCGAAGTCACATGACCCCAGAAAACGCGTAACAAAAGAAAGAAAAAGTAAGTCATGTAAGGTAGGAAACCGTAACATTACCCCCCTTCCAGGGGTGTGTCCCACCACACTCAGTCAGTCCCATGACTCCCAGTCAATATCCACGCCTGGGCATGGGTCATGGGGATCCCCGCTAAACTCCGGAGATTCAGTAAGTCCTTGCCCATCTCCATGGGCAGCACGGAACCCCTTGCTAAAGAAGCGGTGACCTGCTTCTACCTGGCAATAGGTATATGAACAGTCGTGATGGGGGTACCAACAGTGATCCCCCTGATGGTTCCTTCGCCGGCAATAAGTACACCTTGCCCTCCTTGGGCAACCTAGGCCGTCGTGTTGTTCAAAAGGCTCCCCACAACTGGGGCATCGTTCTCCATTCCTCCTTCTAAGTAGCTGGAGACCATTTCGCACAGTCTCACGAGCCTGACTTGCTCATGCACTGGCCTGGTTGAGATCTCCACTACGCTCCCATCTTGCTCTATAACTGTGAGCACTAGGAGCCGAGAAACTGGTTCGGGCTGAGGACTGGGGTTCCTCAGGGTCGGTGATGGTGAAAGGGAAGGAGCAGGGGATGGTGTAATGACCACTGGGCCAGCACGCCCACGGGTCAGTACTTCGGATTTCTGGGAGGAAGGCAACGGGGAGGGTGAGAGGAGCTTGAGTTGGGGTGATGCTGCCCGACTCGATTCTAGTGTCATGGGTTGTGTCCTCCTCATCGTCGGAGAGGAGGGGAGTCTCGACAGCCTCTGCAAGCACTGCCGCAAGTTCTTCCCATTCGTCGAGGGAAGCGGCGTCTTCACTTTCGGGGATCGGCCTCCTGTCGTCATTCGCGGACACGATGTCTTGGCCATTGTACATGAGCGGTGGTATGGCAGAAGCAGAGGGGATGTCTGGGTCGGCAGGAAGTGAAGTGGGAGTGGATGGGTCTTCTGGTTCGACAACCAGGGTTCTTATAGCTGAGGCATTCTGGTGATAAAATTTTTCTACCAGGTCCTGAGCGTGGACCTGGTCAGCTGGTTCCCAGCTATCATTGGCTTGGGAATATCCCTTCCAGCGAAGGAGATATTGCAGCTCTTTCTTGCGCCCATATCGTCGTGACCCTAGAACTTTCTCCACTTCATATTCAGGTTCGTCTTCGATCAGGTCAGGTGGCGGCTCTGGGAAGTTTTCTCCATGCTCCTCCGTCTCCTTATAAGGCAGAAGGAGCGACGCATGGAAAATGGGGTGGATCTTCCATTGAGGAGGAAGCCTCAATTGGAAAGCGACAGGGGAAACCACGGTTTCCACTTCAAAGGGACCATATCTTTTAGGGGCTAGCTTTACGCTCGGGTGTGTTGATTTAAGATTCGTCCCCTCTAGCCAGACTTTGTCCCCCGTTTCAAAGGGCTTGTAATGACGTTGCCCTTTCTTTCATTCCGTTTGGCGCAACAGTAACCGATGCGCATTCTTGATTGCCGCCTGAGCCTTACTTCGAAGTCCTTCCAGCCAGTCAATCCGTTTCTTCACTTCTGGTACACCCACATCGTGATTATTGGGGTGAATAGAAGGCGTGTGTCCTATCAGAAGTTCAAAGGGGGTGAAACCAGTAGTCGAGTTGGGCCATGAGTTGTGCACAAACTGTGCCATCGATAAGTGTTGCACCCAGTCATTTTGACCTTCATTTCCATAGATCCTTAGGTAAAGCTCTACTCTTTGATTTGCCCATTCTGATTGTCCATCAGTTTGGGGATGGAAGGCAGTACTCATTGCCTGTTTAATCCCCAGTTTTTCACAGAGCGTGTGACAAAACTTTGAAGTGAAGCGCGGGTCTCTGTCTGATATGATCTTCTTCGGCACTCCATAGTGTGGGAAGATCCGTTCAATGTATAGGTCAGCAATTCCTTCACTAGTGATCGTCTTCTTGCAGGGCAAAAATAAAGCCCCCTTTGAGCAGTCGTGATCCACAAAGGTGATAATTGCGTCGTATCCGTTTGAGGTTGGTAAGTCAGTTATGAGGTCCATAGACAGGGTCTGAAAAGGCATGGCCTTTTCCTCAACAGGAATCGGCTGCAGTGGGGCTTTTGGTCACGTGGTACTTGGCTTGTTACTTTGGCATGTCGCACATCCTTTCACATATTTGACCACAAAGTCCTGTATTCCTGGCCACCAATAATCTCTTGCTATGGCCTTCAGTGTGTTAGCTATTCCTGGGTGTCCCGCCGCAGGGTGATCGTGATACAATTTCAACAGTTCCTGTTTGAGGATAAGATGGTCAGGAACCACTGGTCGTCCCTTGAAGGCCCAGCGTTCCCCTATCTGATCTAATGGGTAATCCTTTTTGTATTCTTCCATTTGGTCTTTGGATGCAACTTGTGCCTTCCAAATTTCTTCGTCTTGGTCTAGCATGATCATTGCTTTAGCAAACAAATAATCTGGTAGCACCTGGACGTCTTTATTGTCGTGCTCTCCTTGATACACTCCAGGGGGTCTAGATAGCCCATTGGCTCGGTTGTTCTTCCCTGGCTTGTGAATAAGGATGAAATTAAAGTCTGCCAGATCGGTGAGATATCTGGCCACTCGTCGGTTGATCTTATGTGCATCTCTGAAATATTTGAGATTTGCGTGGTTGGTGTAAACTTTGGTCTGAAAGTTTGAAGAGAGGAGGACATGCTTCCACCTCCTAAGTCCGCGGATTAGTGCCAGTAATTCTCTGTCGTGCACATCGTATCCGCGCTCTGCTTCATTGAAGGTTTTCGAGTGGTACCCTACCACAAGGGGTCTTCCTTCTTCGTTCCTTTGAAAGAGGACCACTCCAGTGGCATACTGCGAGGCGTCCACTTCTAGTTCAAAGGGCAATTCGTAATTGGGTCGGTTCAATACTGGGTCTGACTCCACGATCTGGAGGAGGTTGTCCAGCGATTCAGAGCATTCTGGAGTCCACTTAAAAGGGACCCCTTTCTTCAACAGATTGGTTAGGGGTTGAGCGAGATGAGCAAAGTTTCAAATGAATGGTCTTTGATATCCTAGCACGCCCAAGGTGCTGCGGATTTCCTTGACTGACTTGAGCATCCTAGACCATCCAGCCAGTCCTTTCTTCTTTGTTGGGTCAATCTTGATAGTTCCCTTCTCCACAAGGATACCAAGGAACTCGATCTGGTCTTTCTCAAATTGACATTTTGAGGGTTTCAAAAAGAATGATTCTTCTTCCAATAAGTCGAGTACTTCATGTACAATTTTCCTGTGCAACTTCAGGTCATTCGGTGTTCCAATCAATATGTCGTCCATATAGACAAATATGTAGCCTGGGTACTTGTTTCTGAGGCGTCCAAATATTCGGTCCATGGCTCTCTGCATGGTCGGTGGTGCATTCTTCAGCCCAAAAGGCATTACAGTTGGTTCAAAGTGCCCATATATGCACCTGAACGCAATCTTCCATCTATCTTCTGGCGCAACCTGGATGTTCCAAAATCCATCTCGGACGTCCATTTTGGTGAATAGTTCCAAGCCATGGAACTCTTCCGTCATTGTGTCGATTCTTGGGAGGGGGTAAGAGTCAGTGACTGTCCACTCATTGACCCCCCTATAGTCTTGGACTGGTCGTAATTTTCCATCCGACTTCTTCACAAAGAAGATAGGCACAGCCCAAGGAGAGCTAGAGGGTTGAATTCGTCCCTTTCCTAGCATATCGTCGATGTACTCCTTCAGCGCCTTCTTCTTTTCCTCATCTAAAGGGAAGATTCCCTTCAATAAATTATCTGGGGCCCCTGGTTTCAGAGGGATCTTGTTGTCTTCAGGCCTACATGGCAGAAAACGGGAGGCTTCCTTTTCTGAAAAGACCTTCTCATGCCTTTGATATTCAGTTGGGATGCCTTCGATTTTCTTATTCTTATTGGTAATGTTACGACTTCTTTCTCTGGCTCGCATCCGGGGCCTTGACTGCTTACACATGCCGATGGACTAATTACATTACGATTACTGATCCATAGCTGACCGAGGCCGGGTTTGGTCCCCTGGTTGACATTGGCAATGCCAGATGCAGCTCAGCGTCTGAGCTGGCTCTCTCCTAAACGAACCGGCCAGTGGAGTATTGAGCTTTCCACACCTGTCCCGCCCGGCGAGGTATAGTTACTGGCTAGGACGGATACCACTAGATTACACTGAAGGGCCGAGGACCTTACAGTCCGTGGCGTGCCCTGGTACTGTAGTAGTTACCGAACGAACCTTGTGACAATACCAAGTCGCTTGAACCTCCCCCTCTGCTTGTGCATCACCGCTCCTCAAGGCCCATTGCCTTGACTCGCCCCAGAGACAGACACACTTCGGCTGAGGACATGACACTCCGTCCAGTAGCAGCCTTAGTCGATACGCGTAGGACTTGCGCATAACAGTTTGGGTTATTTGGTGGTCCTCCTCCTCCACTGTTTCCTCCATTTCCGTCTCCTCCACCTCCACCTCCTCCTCCTCCTCCTCCTCCTCCTCCTTGGGGTGGGGGAAAGTGGGGGCGTTGTGGTCTGTTGTCGCTTGGGTTAGAATCTTTTCTTCCAAAGACCTTCTTGAGGTTTTCGGCTGGTGTATTAAAGTATCCACTGGTGAAGGTGGATGTGCGTTGTGGGGCAGTTGAAATCATTTCTGGGACTGGTGAGGGAGGTCTAGTTAAGGCAGTCATGACTTGGGTTGGTACGGTGGTTGTAGATGACATCCTCTTTAATTCTTCTGGGATGTTGACGATGGGTCGTGTGGATGTGTCGTCTATGGCTTCTGACGATTCCGTTGTTTCTGCATCTGATGTTGTGTCTGGCAGTGGAGTGTTTTCTTTAGGAGGTGGTGTGATAAGTCTGGATACCGGGATGAAGTCTCTGTAGGTGTCGTTCGCCTTGTACGTTCCTTCTTGGTTATACTCCTCGAGCTCGGGGTATGCTTTGCCTAGAAAACACTTATGATTTTTGTCGTCGATGAGGACTTGGTACCACTTTCGTCCTTTGAACACTAGTAGATGTACGGCGTGCGATGGTTCTAGTGCGATGGTGTGGCTGTCGTGAAATGCCCAGCAAGAGAATGGGAGGTGTACGTCTTCCTTATTGATGTAGAATGCGACTGTGTTGATGGGGGCCCCTTCCTTTAGGCTTTCTTTGATATACTCCCATGGAGCCGTGGTGTCCTGCGTGTTCTTAGTTCCCTGTTGTAGAGGAAACTAAGCTGAGTCTGATGTTACGGGGCTTCCCCGAAGCCTGAGCGATAAAACAAAAGGCGTTACTCGTCCCAGAGTCGCCTTGGCTATGGCTGAACAAGTCCTCTCCAACCCTCCGTTTAGGGTGAGAGCCTGAGCTGAGTGCTCCCTAGTGTAGAGTGATAGAACGCTTCCAAGTCTCACTTGGAAGGAATAGAGTCTTGCACACAAGATGAGAGCAAACTGGAGTGTATTCACTGAGTCCTAGAGGAGACTCAGCTTAAGGATAATACAGCCAGTAAGTACTTCTATATATACTACTGGCTAGGGGCAGTGTCCTAGGGTTATAAGGAGATACTACGCAGCCTTCCCTAATGGCTACTTATGAAACGCGGTCACTGATACATCTGAAACGCACATGAGACACTACTGAAACATATCATACCAGGGCTGTGTCCATCACTGATGCCATGCCATCAGTGGCACCGTATGCGCCCGTGACAGTCTGGGGGCTAGCTTATGTGTCTCATGATTTGTCTTGAGATTGCACCCATCAAGCCATACCTTGTCTCCTATCTGAAATTGTCGTGTGGTGATGTAAGGGGTTGTCTGCTGGTACAGGCATGTCGCGTCACTTCTAGCCCTTTTGATGTTCCAGAGGCGATCCTGCAGGGCTGGAACATCTGATTGTACGTCTCCAAATTTGACTTCTGGGTCGTAGCCAATCAGTAAGAAGTGGGGGGAGTATCCAGTTTTCTCTTGTGGCCATGTGTTATGTGTGAATTCTGCCATTGTCAGATGGTTACTCCATGTCCCTTGATCATTGGTGGTCCAGAGTCTGAGGTACTGTTCCAGCCACAGGTTGAGGCGTTCTGTTTGACCGTCAGTTTGAGGGTGGTATGCCGTTGATATGTTCTGTTGGATCCCCATGAGATGACAGAGTTCTGTAGCGAATTGTGATGTGAAATGAGGGTCCCTATCTGAGATTACACGGTCTGGGGTGCCAAACCAGGGGACTAAGTGTCGGAAGTAAAGACCGGCTACTCCCTCTGTAGTGATCTCTTTGGTGCATGGGAGGAATCGTGTCGCTTTGGTACATCCTTGGTCCACCACTGTCAGGATGGCATTGTATCCATTGCTTTGTGGTAAGTCAGTGATAAGGTCGATGGATACACTCTGGAATGGTCCTCTGTCTGGGTGGACATCTATTGGGTAGTGAGGCGCCCTTTTTTGGCTGGTGCGTACTTTGTTTTCTTGACATATTGCACATCCTCTTACATATTGTTCGGTAAACTTGTTGATGTCATCTCCTTCAAAGCGTCGCTTCACCAGGGCCTTAGTTCATTCAATTCCTGGGTGTCCAGCTGAGGGATGGTCATGATATCTAGCTACTATCACTCGCCTCTGTTGATCGTCCTTTGGGAATTCCATTTTGGTGAATCGTGCAGGTGGGAGCAAGATAATTCCTTCATTGTCCTTTTCCTCTCCTTCGAACGGTCGTGACAGGAAGTCCGTGACTTGATTTTGTTTTCCTGGCCGGTGTTCCAGTTTGAAATCATAATCGGCCATCTCTTGCATCCACCTGGCTTGTCTTCGGTTGAGGTTTTGGGGTTTCTTGTAGTATTGGAGGTTGTTATGATCGGTTCGTATTAAGACCTGGTGTCTAGCTCCTAGGAGGTATCGCCTCCAGGTCTTCAGAGCTTCCACCACAGCAAACAACTCTCTGTCATAGATATCCCATCCTCTTTGTTGCTGATCCAACGTTTTTGACAGGTAGGCGATTGGTCGGAGTCGTCCTTCCTTATCATGTTGTTGTAGGACTGCTCCTATGGCGATTTGGGACGCATCAGTATCCACAATGAATGGGCGATTGAAATTTGGTTGTGCGAGCATGGGAGCATCAGTAACTGCCATGATTAGTCTGTGAAACGCTTGTTCTTCTCCCTTTCCCCACTGGAACTTGTGTCCTTTAGTACAGTGAGCCACCAGTCTGTTCAGAGGAGCTGCCTCGGTGCTGAACCCTCTGATGTATCGCCGGTAGAAGTTGAGAAAGCCAAGGAAGGATCGTATGTCTTTGACATTCCTTGGGGTCTTCCATTGTCTAACTCCAGCGACTTTGACTGGGTCCATTGCGACCTGGCCTGCTGAGATGATGACTCCCAGGTATTCCACTTGCTCCGCTTCAAAGACGCATTTTTTGGGCTTCAGATATAGGTCATTGTCCAACATGAGTTGTAATACCTTCTGGACCATATCTCGGTGCAACTGGTAGTCTTTGGGGGTGTGTATCAAAATGTCGTCCATGTAAATGGTCACATATCCTTCATCAATTAACTCCTTAAAGAGATGATTCATCATGGCTTGAAAGGTTGCTGGTGAGTTGGTCATTCCAAAAAACATGACAAGCAGTTCAAAGGTGCCTCTGTTTGTTTTAAAGGCCCCTTTCCATTGATCTCCAGTCTTGATGTGAATGTTGTTGTAACCCCATCGTATGTCCAGCTTGGTGAACAGCTCTGCAGGTTGATCTGCTCTAGCGGTGAGTCGATCGATCAATTCATCAATGAGGGGGAGTGGGTAATTGTTGCGGATTGTCCATTGGTTCAGTTTGCGATAGTCGATTACTGGCCTCAGTGTTCCATCTTTCTTTTTGATATAAAAGAAAGGTGAGGTGTATTTCGACTTGCTCCCTCCAATGTATCCCATTTTGACTTGTTCGTCCAGCCACTTGTTTTGTGCCTCTTGCTCCTCGACTGTCAGTGGGTATATTTTACAGTCGATGATGTCTGGAGCATCTGGTTTGAGGTCAATCACATGGTCCCAGGGTCTGGAAGGTGGGAATCGTTTGGCCGCTTCTTCACTAAACACCTTTTCGAACTTGTGATAGGGTTTTGGTACGATTTCGTCCCACGTTTTTTCTTCCTTCGTGGTTGCCTTTTCAGCTAGTTGTTGGGCGATTGTAGTCTTGGCAAACCGCAGGTATAATTCGTCTCCTTTCTTGAGTAGTGGTTGGTTTTTGACGATAACATTTCGCATGCCTGCGACAACTGCACATTTTCCAAACTTTGCTGCAGTCGCCCCTGCCGTTTTAGCAACGACGGCCGCCTCCATAGTTCCCTGGGCCCAGTTAAGTGTCAGATTGGTTGCTACAAACCAGGGATACCCAAGAACCATGTGATTGTTGCCAATTTCTGCAACATAGAAGCGAAGGGTGTGTGTCTGATCTCCTGTGGACACTTCTAGATCGGTGTACTTCGTAATCGTTCCCCCTTTGTTATCAGTACCATCTGCATTGTGTAGTTTCTTTGGGAATAGAAGGAGTCATGTCCCGAGTTTGTGTTGGTCCACAAATCCCTGACTGATGAAGCATTCTGTTGCTCCACTGTCGACGAAGGCAATTAAATCGGCCACTTTCAACGCGGTTCTGAACTGGACAAGTAATCTCATTGCATTGACCCTTGGTGTTATGGTTTCGCTATTTTGGTTCTCATCGATTGACTCAAGCGTTCTCTGAACGCTTTACTTACTGGTTCGCTGGATCGATTCGTCTCATGACTGGTTCTTGGCTTGATACTTTTCGGAGCTTATAGTTCTGATCTGGAAGTGAAAATAGTCGTTTTATTTTTCTTAGAAATTTCTATTGAAATTTCCCTTCTTATTTTCGTACTATACTGTTTCGAGACTGGAAACTAGCACCTTTAGTACTCCCTAAAGGGACGACTCTTGTGTATAAAAAGAGCCAGCTGTGGACCCTAAGTCCCCAGCTT
>QFEA01000595.1:1273-17179 GCA_003315975.1 Lactifluus echinatus | reverse complement strand
CTCTAGAGAGCTCTCTAGAACCCGAACTCAGTCTACTTGCTTAGGGCAAGTCAACTTTGGACTTGTGTAGCAAGTCAGCCAAGTTACCGATCCTCAAAGTCGCACTTCGCGCAACGGTCCTTGAGAACCGTAACACTTGGCATAAATACATTGCGTTGGAATAGTGCTCGAGCAAAGGCCGTCTTGCTCAAGCTTGGCAAAAACCCTTCTCTTCCTTCTCTCCCATCTTTTTGGCCCACTTCTGATTTAAAGCTTGGTAGTCTTCATCATTCAGTCCTTGGAGATAGGCCAGGACCTTTTCTGGATCTAATCCTGTTGCTGGGGCATGTTCGCCAGTCGCATCGGTACTGGTGCTTGTTTGAGCCATTCGTGCAGGTTGTTGAGTCGTAGCTGCCTTTCTAGGGCAGTTCCGAGCGAGGTGTCCTTGTTTACCACAGTTGAAGCAAGCTCCTTGCTTTCTATATTCGACTCTGTCTTCTTCGGTGACTGCCTTTCGGAGTGCGTCTACTTGCATGGTGTTTGGATCTCTGGGATTGTGTCTGGGGCAAAATCCTTGCCCTTGTGGCTGTGGTTGTCCTATGAATGGTCGCCTCCAATTTCCTCTCCTGTTGCTCGTCCAAAAGGGCTTCCTGAGATCGGCCAGGCTTGCAAGTTCCCCATGTCTTCGCCTTGCTGCAGTAGTCCAATCCCTCCAAGTCTAGGGATGGTCTAGCAAGACGATCTTTTTGACAAGGTTATAACTTCCCAAACCCTTCTTGAATAGTTCATGAAGCATGGGGTCGTCGAAATGGAAGCCAGCCTTCTCTGCTTCGTTCTCAAAGGCGGCGATATAACTGTCAATGTCTTGGTTGACCATCTTGAGCTGATTGAGGCGCTGTACTGCAACTGGTTGTTCTGTGGTGTCATGCCAGTCATTGAAGAATTTAGCTTCGAACTCTGCATATATGGACAAGTGAGGTGGAGTTGGAATGGGAGGGAGTTGTTCGATCCAGTCAAGCATTCTTCGTTTCCATGCCTCGACCCTTTCTCCTTCAATATAGGTCAAGGCATGTGCCACTTTGTTATAATTGTCGGCCATCACTGGGGTGTCCCTGTTCACGAATTGATACAGGCATAGTGAATTGAGCCAGGCCTTCGCTTTAGCCCTGTCTCCTTCGAATTTTGGAGGGGGGCATCCTTCCATTCATCCATTTGGTGGTCCAGCAGCAGGTGCTCCTGCTTGAGGCGCTCCACCCCCTGGAGGTTGAGGCGCTCCCCCTCCTGGAGGTTGGGGGGCTCTGCCTCCTCCTCTTCCAGGGTTCCCTGGATCACCGCCTCCTTGTGGAGGTGCTCCTCCTCCACTTCCTCCTGGCATGGTGATTGTTCGTGCCACAACTGCTGTGGTCAATGACATTCGTTTATCTTCTTCTGGCTCGTTGTCTGTGGTGTCTTGCACAACTTCTGGTTCGTCAATTTCAGGCTCGTTGTCTTTGATGGTGGGTGTGTCTTCGTCGTCGTCTAATGCGTCACCAAGTGCCTCTCCAAGGGGTCGAAGTATTCTTGTGGTGAGTTCCTCTCCTCTGAAGTCGTCGAGATGTGGATTGAATGTTTGTGATGCCAAGCCAAAGGCTTCTCCTCCTCTGTAATCACCTACACTTGGGTTAAATTCTTTGTGAAACAGGAACCAGGTGTTATGGGAAAAGGTGAGGGCGATAAGTTCTCCATCTTTTGAGCAATACCAACCGTCCCAACGTGCTATATTTTGATTCGGTCCTTCTTCTCCTTTCTGTAGGTGCCAGATCAACGCTTTCCCTTTCTTTTTAGGAATGCGATCTTGTGGCACAAGGTGGTGTGGTGTGGAAAGGGTGTGGAAAGGTAGACAAGGTACGGTTACTCTGAGGAAGAAGGATGGATTGAGAGGAGGGGTCTCTGCTCGTCGTTTTCCTTTGTCTGTCGCCAGGGTTGACAAGAGGTCTGTTCTAATGTCACACTTAAGTCCTAAGTGTGTCCAGTCGTCCTCACTACTGGCTGGAGTGTCTCAGCCTCAGGGCGACCTGGGTCTGTCTGTAAGCGAAGTCAGGCAATAAGCCTGAGGAGCTGAGGGTTCACAAGGCAAAAAGGGGATCGACTTAGTATTAGTACAAAGAGAACAGACCTAGAGTCTGTCCTACAAGTTACAGGGTCTTATATATACGGAGAGCGAGTCAAAAGGCCACTGAGACAAAGCAAGGAACGTAGTGTACAGTGTACAGTCATAAGGACTGTGTCAGAGCGCAAATGGTAGACCAAAAGGAGAATGGGGCATATGTGTACAGTCATCAATCTAGAGTCACCTTATTGTACAGTAAGCAACTAGGGGTCAGCCAGGGGTCAAGGGCACAATGTAAGAGTCCATCGGTATGTGTCAAAGTGATAAGGGCCCGGATGCGACCCATACAGTCTGAGCAAAGAAAGAAAACGTGACATTCTGCCATGTAGACTGAGCGCCAATCCTCGATGTCAGCTCCGAGTCATAGAGGTAATTGTCAGGCAGGGGTGGGTATGTGCCAGGACTCTTTGACATCACATAATAATAATCCCAATCGCCCGCGAGCAGCAAAAATATATTGTCGTTGCAGAAGTACTGAGCCGCCGAGCAGACCGCGTTACTCCCACCATTATTACATGCGATGATCTGTGCCACTGTGAATGCGTGTAACACAGTTCTGGCGCCAGAAGGCTAACCTGATCTTTGCAACCGTTGGTCTCCAACCAGGAAGTTTCAGCCGCTGAGAGTACCAAAACATTGACCAGAGGATGATATGGATTCCACTTAGCATATTTGAGATAGCCATGGTTCAGTGTTATCGGGTCCTAAATCGAGATTAGCACAACTACCTCCAGCGAGGCATCCCTGGAATTCATACTATGAGACCATCCCCAATGCCTAGTACTTTGAGGTTAATCGGTACACTAGTAACTGTACCGGAGTTGATCACAGCATTCTGCTGCAAGAAATACCTACAACCTCCCAAGGTTAACATTAAGATAACAACTATGATGTACCGATACACATGCAGCAAATGTGGGACCGTAGTGCCCACCATATGATTCTGTCCAGATGCCAAAATCACGAGTCGCGTACTTCTTGAATCGTGGATCATCAAACCAAATTTGCAGGAACTTCCAGACATGGACAGCAGCCTCCTGGGAGGTGCCTACTTTTGTGTCTCCATATGAGAAGCCAGTGCCAATAGGCTGATCGATGAACAACCTAAACCGCGACTCAGTTATACCGGTCGATGTCCAGGAGAAATTTTCACAATTGACACATACACATTCGCATAGTTGTTCCAGGACATTGGGTTCAGATCAACAGCAGTACTCTGGTTATTGATGCGACAGGGTCCGAGCTCTTGGAACAGTCCAAGCATGCTGGAAGACCCAGGCTAGTTCATTTGGTCGATAGTGAATACTGGAATTCAGGGAAATATCAAATGGGCTGTACGCACGCCGCCATTGAACCAGGTAATGAGTGGAGCAGTGTCAGGGTTCTGACGTGCGGCAAAGAACCAAAACCTGTGATGGGATGTTGATGGTTAGATAGGGACGAGGTGAGTGCACGAGGCCTGAGACAAACCAAATGCTCTTGTTTTTACTCAAATCACTGTATCCAGATGCTTGATAAACACCAAGTGTAGTTTCTGAAATACTTGTCTATATCATATAAGCCAAATGGCAGTAGTACGCGTACCGCAGATGCCAGAATTCTCCACTACACAGAGCTTCCCAGGGGTTGGACTCGAATCACCACGGGCCTTATTCGGCATCTTGGCTGAGGGGACATGAATCGCATTGGACTGGAAACCACAGGTAACGCCATCACCGCAGAATAGTTTGGCGTTGATCAGAGCGGGAAGAGCAATTATCGTCAGGAGATAAGCCGGGATAAGCATTTGGGCAATAACGAGCAATTGCAAGCCATTCAACATGTAGACACCCTAGCATTTTATACCAAGGGATAGTCCGACTGTCGGTCGTGAAAACGAATTCCCTAGATTTCACCGTACTGTACATTGTGCCCGTCGGGCTATGGTACATCATCCCAAGGTGTCACTTTATGCGGGTCATATTGCAGACAAGTTCTTTCATCTTCATCTTCATATTCCATATGAAATTGGAGTAGCCGAAATGCCAGAGCAGCATCGCGAAATATAAGTTGCGCTGCCACACGTTCGGGTCTGGCCACTTTCGAGCACATGATCAAGGGGACCCGTCGCCAAGCCAAGTTTTACTAGTCAAATAGTCAGCGTGGGGGTCAGCATGATGTGTGCCGACTTGAAGTTGAAACCTACATCTGCACAGTACTGCCTTGCCACCTCCTCAACAAACATTTGCAGTGCCAATGCATACTAGTGCCAGTATGCACTCAGGGTTAGGGGTCCACGTTCGTCATGTCATACTGTAAAAAAAACAGCCGTATGCATCCGGGCTTAGATATACAGTACATGTAAGTCAGTTCCGTGGTCTGTTTTATGACCACCAATAACGATTTTGTGGCAGTCTCGACGTGTTTGTTCCACAAACCAAGTTTATTTGTGGAAACCTGCCGTTGCCCTATTTGATCTAATGGGCTTAAAAGCCGAGGGCATCCGTTGTGCACAAATCACAACATGAACCTTGCGTAGCATGGGTCATCACAGAACAGAGGGAATGCATATTACAAACCAGTACTAATTGCATGGGTACGATATCGATAAACATCACAGCCGATATTGGTACTTAGCACGGCTCGTACTCACTGTGAAACGTGAAATGAAGGTGTTTAAGGCTGAGCTCGGAATCTTATTCTGGAGCGCCCGCACCGCTTTTTGGAGCTGTCTCTCCCGCTCGCTGCTCAACTGGAATCCCATTTCGTACTATTGTATGCCCTGTTTTCTGCCTAGACTGTTGCATTGTCATATCTGATGCTATATGGCCTCTCCTTCCCAGGACAATACTTTCATCCATACACTGCCTAGCTCCCATTCCTCCCCAAAGGATGTCTTAGTTTGCTTCTACAAGGACTCAAACCCCGTCCCTTTTCATTCAATAATCGCTTACATCCTTCAAAGTCGGACACTAATATCATTTTCTTCTCTTCTCCATTTTCTTCCAGTATTTGCTACTACCCGGCCACTGGCACCTACTATGTATAAAAAGGTACTTTCCTCCAGGTAGAGCAGACAATTCAGGGAGCTCATTCCTCCATCCAACTGGCTTGTCACTGTCTACATTGACTTCTTGTGCTGGTCACTGTTGTCTCTCACTCAGCTTGGTGCCCCTGACTTCACACTCTCTTCTATCCCTTCCCTCCACTCTCTTCCAGGGACCAGTTCTGCCCTGAGCTCACTGTGCGCCACCCGGCTACACTTCAGTGCTGTCAGTGCAAGGTGCGCACTGGCAGTCGCAATAAAAGGCATTCAGAGATAGTTCTGTTCACTGTCCAAAGTGCCCAAGACATAGTACTATATATGCCCACTGCAGCGTTGCTGAGAGCAGGCGAGGCCCACTCGGGCAAGCTCCTATGGAGGTGTTTCTCATCATCCTGAAATATGATGCCAGCCGCTCACTGCATGTTACGATTTTTCCTTCACCTACCAATTACAGTTACGTTTCTCACACCTTATGTAAACCATTGACTCCCTTTGACTCGTTATCTCTCTGACTCGCGTCCTGACTCTTGTTGTTGTCTCCTTGACTCATACCCTCTTGATTCATGTATGACTCAGTTCTGACTCGTTAGTCATGTATATAAGACCATCAGTAGCTGAGGATGAGCTCTAAGCTCGTTCTCCTGTGAATACAGGCTTTGTTCTATCTCCTTAGGACTTTGCAGCAAGTAGCAAGATTCACCGAAGCCACTGGGAGCTAGATCCCTTCGAGACGATCAGAACAAGTCACCTTATGTGAGGATCGCCTCAGTAATTGCGCAGATATCTCCTGGCCGAGATACCCGAAGATACGACTTAGTCGTTTTCAGAACTTACAAACCCCAAGATCCCTGAACTGGCTGCTGAGCCACAGATCTAGTGTCGACGCATTCACCTGTGCGTGACATTAGAATGAGCTTACAGAATTTTAGAAACGAGAACACAGGAACCCCCGAACGATCACGAACGATGGCAACGACTGCCTCCTCCTCTATTGCCACAGGCAAAAGACCAACACCTATCGATTGGCGAATTTTACGCTTGCATACACTTGGACTCACGACACCCCCTACTGATGGGACTGAAATCGACATCGAACTACCCTTCTATGTAAACTAGCTCGAAGATGATCCGATAAACTACCCTATCAAAAATCGCATCCAACTATGCTTTCTTTCCCCTCCTGAAGTCCCTTGGACTGGATTCTATGGTGCCTACAACCGAGCAAATGTTGCTGTCACCAATGTTTATGGGATCTGGTTCGAAGTCGAGCTGCGAGAAAACAAGTTCATTGCGATCCAACTTGCAAGGGTGAAATTAGGACTACAAGGGCAAGCGTTGAAAGGAATCAATCAAAAGAAATTGATCGAAACCAACAAACCCTTACCACAGTCCCGCGCACCGAGTCGTGCCCCAACACCTTCCCCGAGTCCTATGCCAGCACCAACCCCGACATCAATCTTCGACCCGAAACCAATCTTAACCAATCCCGACCTTGACGAACCCATGACTTTTGAATCCCCCAGAACTGAACGCGGACGAGCACCACCTCCTCCACAGATGCCAAAAGGAACTGGCGACGACCCATTCACCATCGCGAATCTTACCGACATCCAAAAACCAGTGATTGGGTCTACACGGTTAGAAGGTATCCCCCCGAAGGTGTTTGATGGCGATCGATCGCGTACTCGCGATTTCCTCACTCAGTTCGAAAGATTCATGACAATGAATCGTTACTCATTAATTGCCAACGATGCCTATATGAAATGTGGCTATTTCTTGTCTCTTATTGATGGACCAAAAGTCATTGGATGGTTGCAAAAGCAACATTGCTGGTTAAACAAGGTTGAAGCCTACCCAAGTGAACTTGAAGGTCAGGATCCTTGGCGCGTTCTACGAAGCGACTTTAAGCGTGCATTCCTGGACTATGCCGAACATGAACAGGCCCACGACGAATTGGGACGATTAATGATGAAGGGTGGTCAGCTTGACGAATACATTGCAAAATTCGAAGAATTGGCTCACCGTGCTGGGATCGACACCGATAATCCGAACGTCCTTCGAATGTTCGCCAAAGGCCTTCCACCCAAGCTAGCCGAAGAATGCATTCGAGCAGAAAGACCGCAGAACTTCGATGAATGGACCAGAGCAGCCCAAAAGGAGCAACAGAAATGGCTCAACATCCTTGCTATTAGAGGCGAACGCCCAAAGACACAAGGACAGCCAAGAACCGGCGGCGGATTCTATTGGAACACAAATGGTCAAACTAAAGGGAATCAAAAAGGGGGCGTACCCCAGCGAGCTCCACAGTACGACCCAAATGCTATGGATACGAGTGCAGTCATTGGGAAGGCAGTTACAGACACACAAAAGGAAAGGGCGTGCAAAGAGGGTCGCTGTTTTAATTGCGACAAACAAGGCCACCTAGCGCGAAATTGTCTGGACCGTCGACCGCCGCAAATTCAGGCCGTTGATTCCCCACCTACGACCAATATTCCCATGCCCCTAAAGGAAACGCGTTCATACTCTGCAAGAGAGATTGCTGCAATCCTCAAGCAATGGGGAGACGAAGATAAAGAAGAACTTGTGCGGGTAATGGCAGAGGCTGGTTCGGATATGGGTTTTCAATCGGCTTAGATGCAGGAGCTCTCATCAAGGCCTTAAAACTGGATAGTGTGTATGTTGCTAGGAACAAGTCAATTAAACAAGGATTCCTCATACACGCTGGACGAAAACGAGCTCTGAAGAAAGGACTGTTGGATACTGGAGCGACCGAATGCTTTATACACCCGAAAACTGTGCAGCACCTCGCTTTGAAACGAATCCAACTAGCCAAACCTCGACAAGTGAAAAATGTCGATGGGACGTTTAATCAACTAGGCAAAATTACAGAAGCGGTTACTCTCTCGATTAAACACAATGGTGTCCCTCACAAGCATCTCTTTTACCTTGCAGACATTGGGAACGATGACTTAATCCTAGGGTACCCCTTTTTTGAAGCTGCCAACCCCTCCATTGACTGGGCAAAAGGACAATTAACTGGGTCGACAATTATCACCACCACCCAGGTCGAAGAGGAATGAATCGGGCGACAAAAGGGGACCTCCTGGATCGCAAAAACGACGACTGCCACCCAACTTGCTGCCGATGCAACAGACAAAGAACAATGAACATGGGAAGAGCAAGTACCAAAACAATATCACAAATTTGGGAAAGTCTTTCAAGAACTTGCCTCCGAGCGATTCCCTGGAAAGTGGCCATGGGATCACGCAATTGATTTAAAACCAGATGCACCTTCATCGATTGATTGCAGAGTATACCCACTTGCGCCAGCACAGAAAGAAGCCGCGAAGAAATTTATCCGTGAAAATTTACGCCTCTAGCGAATTCGCCGTTCTGGCTCACCATACGCAAGCGGCTTTTTCCTAGTACCAAAAAAGGATGGCAAGTTTAGACCGATGCAAGACTATCGTACACTTAATAAATGGACGATCCCAAATAAATACCCCCTTCCTCTTATCTCCGACCTCATTCATGACCTCTCTGGAAAGACACTCTTTACCAAATTCGACGTTCGGTGGGGTTACAACAATATCCGCATTAAAGAAGGCGATGAGTGGAAAGCAGCATTCAAAACCAGTGAAGGACTATTTGAGCCCACTGTAATGTTCTTTGGCCTCACCAACTCCCCTGCAACGTTTCAAACAATGATGGATGACATGTTCCAAGAAGAGATCGTGCAAGGTTGGCTTCGCATTTATATGGACGACATGATTATTGCCACTAGTGCTGATGAAAATGAACATGCTAGGCTTGTTGCCCATGTCTTACAGAAGTTACAAAATAATGACCTCTTTCTGAAACCAGAAAAGTGTCACTTTCACAAACGAGAAGTCGAATATCTCGGTGTCATTATTGGCAACAGCAATGTAAAAATGGATCCCACCAAGGTACAAGGCATTGTTGACTGGCCGATTCCCCAAACGGTCAAGGATGTTTGAAGCTTCTTGGGCTTTTGTAATTTCTATTGTGCTTTTATCCCCCGCTTTTCCCATATTGCACGACCTCTCAATGATCTCACTTGCAAGAACCAACAATGGCAATGGACGTTAACTGAGCACACTGCTTTCCAGACCCTAAAGGACATTTGCAGCTCCTCCCCGGTCCTTCATTCCCCTGATTGGTCTCGCAAGTTCATCCTTGAAACCGATGCTTCTGGCTTTGCTCTTGGTGCCGTCATTCTTCAGGAATTTGAGGACGGCCTTCACCCAATTGCTTTCCATAGCCGAAGCCTCCAACCCGCTGAACGCAATTATGATGTCCACGATAAAGAGCTTGCAGCTGTCATTTTTGGCTTCAAATGTGGTCGCCCCTTCTTCCTTGGCGCTTCCCACCCAATTGAAGTCCGTACTGATCATAAAAATCTTCAGTACTTCCACGAACCGCAGAAAGTCACCGGTTGGCAGGCACGTTGGATCAAATACCTCCAGGACTTTGACTATACCCTTCGGCATATCTCAGGTCACGAAAATACTGTTGCTGACCTCCTTTCCCGTCGCAAGGACCTTAGCGAGGGGGTGAATTCTGATGACCCGCGGACGCTCCTTCCCGACACACTCTTTTCACGAAAAATTTTCCTCGAAGACGACCTTGCGTTATGACAGAAAGTGTTACAGGACGTCCACGATACACCTGCAGGAGGCCATCCTGACATTGCTAACACTTGGGAACTAGTCAGATGTTCGTACGAAGGTCCCCGATTACGTGAATTCGTAGAAGAATATGTGAAAGGCTGCAGTAAATGTCAGGAATCAAAGACCAACCTCCCCCGTCGAAAAGCACCTCTCCAGCGTTTGGATACAGCCGTAGACCAAGGCCCATTTCAGTACGTCTCCATGGATCTTATTACTGACCTCCCCAAGTCAGATGGTTTCGACTCCATCCTCACAATTGTCGACCAAGGGTGCTCAAAAGCCGCTAAATTCATCCCATGTCATAAAACGATCGATGGTGAAGGAGTAGCCCTTGAATATCTATGACATCTAGTCCCTTGGTTTGGACTCCTCAAACGAATCATTTCCGATCGCGACCCCCAATTTACATCCAACTTCTCCCACGCCCTCTGTAGGGGATTGGGTATTCAACAAAACTTGTCGACAGCATTCCATCCATGAACAGACGGACAGACTGAGCGAATGAATGCCTTTGTGCAACAATATTTACGACCTTGGACTAGTTCACATCCCCATGGATGGGCAAAACTGCTTCCTATTGCCAAGTACGCACACAATTCCTGGAAGCATGATGCCACAAGGAAATCACCACATGAACTCTTGATAGGCTGCACACCCCAAGTCAATATCGGCCTTATCGATGATCATGTTCCCAGCACCCTTGATCGCCTCAAGGCTTTGAACGAGAGTCGAGTCAATGCACAGAAACGACTAGAAGAAATCCAGAAGCAACGAGACGATCGAAAAATGACAACGTTTGTGAAAGGAGATAGAGTCTGGCTCGAGTCGAAGAACCTGTCGACAAAGGGTCATAAAAAATTATCACCAAAACGAGTCGGCCCCTTCACAATCACAGAAGCAATCGGACCGGTGGCGTATCGATTGGAGCTACCTGAAACCATGAAAATACACAACGTTTTCCACGTTGACCTCCTTTACCCTTATAAGGAGACGGAGGCATATGGCACGCCATTGCCTCGACCCCCTCCAGTGATCGAAGAAGGTGAAGAAGAGTATGAAATCAAAAATATTCTAGACTCCAGGCGACAAGGAAGAGGACGAAAACTACAATATCTTGTCCATTGGAAAGGGTATCCCCATTCCGACAACTCATGGGTCGACCACGAGGACTTACACGCACCTGAACTGCTGACTGCGTTCTATCTCGACAATCCCGCTGCAGCTGGACGACCAAAAGTATAAAAAGAACCAACAAAGTCGACTGCTTGTCCTCACCACCCAATACAACTACCACGACATGTCTACCACCGATTTCTCTCGCCCCAACTCTCCTATTATCTATGACGTCGAAGAAATGTACCGGAATATCGCACAACTTCGCCTTGCCGCCACTCACGCCGCCATGATCGCCGCTATCGCCTCTACCCCCGACTATGCCTTGGCTGACGCTCTACGGGCTTTCTGGAATGATCAAGGACCATTCAATATCATACGTGCCATTTCTCCTGCTCTTCCTGTACCACCTCCAGTCAGCCCCCTACCTATACCACTATGCCCTGAGACCCCAATTCCTGACCTTGTGCTTCCTGGTGACGCTCTCCATCCCAATGACTTCGTCACCCCACCACCTTCGCCGTTGGCTGTTCCACTCCCACACTACAAAAATCCACTGCCTTACCCGCCTCCTCCCACTGTTGTGGCCAACACCCCCGCGGTTCCTACTATAATCGATTTATCCGCTGAAGATGGTGAAATCCGTGAGCTGACCCCCAACTTGGATAGTGAAGATGGTGTCTGGCACCTCCCACCTGTTCCTAAACCTGGAGTACACCCCGGCGAAGAATGGCACCACAACATCCAAAGTCGAACCTTCTGCAACTACGATATGATCGAAGAAGAAGGAGTTAACTTTGTCCCCACGTACTACCGTTACGACTTTAATACAGCACTTCCAGAAGTTCAGTACACCCGTGGACGTTACTGTCGAGTCCACACTCTCCTGTTACAGGCACGTGCAGACCCATACCCACGCATGGCGTTGACCAAGTCACAACGTCTCACCTTCCTGAACCACATGCCATATTCCTTTCTCATTGACACGGCCCTAGAATTGGAAGGCGACCAAACCTTGAAAGCAGAAGTCATTCGATACCGCCATCACTCACGCGAAGCCCAGATTGAGGCACGAAGGCTGAAAATGGCTCGTACGTCATTTAACAAAGCACAGAAGATGGCCGAGGCCAGCACCCTCCGTCTTGCACGAGCCAATGCCTACAACCGCATTGGGCCGCTTTTAGAGTACAAAGTCTTAAACCAGGATGGCATGGACACAGGAGAAAATCGACGCACCCTTCAATCGTGGCAGAACGCTTGGGCACCCCCTCAGCTGTCGAACGAATCTTGCGGCTGGTGCGGTCGGTATCAGCAGCACTTCCTTCATGAATGTCACTTTATTTGTGAATGCCTTCACTGTGGCGGCCACCACCATACCGAAGACAACTGTCCAAAACCCCATGTCCGCTGCGTACGTAATCAGCCTTGTAAAGTTGGACGTGATCATCCGGCTTTTAATACCCATCCTTGTATTTCCGAGGTCTGCCCCTGGCTTACTTAGGACGTTAACAGGGGGGTAATGTTACGATTTTTCCTTCACCTACCAATTACAGTTACATTTCTCATGCCTTATGTAAACCATTGACTCCCTTTGACTCGTTATCTCTCTGACTCGCGTCCTGACTCTTGTTGTTGTCTCCTTGACTCGTACCCTCTTGATTCATGTATGACTCAGTTCTGACTCGTTAGTCATATATATAAGACCATCAGTAGCTGAGGATGAGCTCTAAGCTCATTCTCCTGTGAATACAGGCTTTGTTCTATCTCCTTAGGTGTTAAGGTTCCCAAAGGACCTTCAGGTGAAGTGCCTTCTGTACTGAGTCTTGCTCGAGATGTGACCTAACTGTCACAGGTCCAAGACCAGATCGTTGAGCTTCCCTGGGCTAAGGGATGCGACTTCAAGCGTTCTGAGTAGCACCTCAGTGATGTGAGAAGACTTTGTCAGGTGACACTAAGTCCGACTTAGTGTAACAAAGTAGTCCCAAGTTCGAGTTGAGAGATGAGATCGAACACCTATTAAGGAAGGATGGTTTCCTTAATAGTTCACAAGGGGAAGTGGAACGTGTTTTGGATTCAATGAAGCTTAAGCTGAAGCTAAGGACTTAGGGTCCAAAGCAGGGGCTTTATATACATGACGGCCCGCTGTAGCGGGCCTCCTATAGTACACTACCTACGCTGCAGCGGAGAGGGAGAATGCCCGCTTCCACGGAGTAGGTACGCTCCAGCGGAAACCATACGCTTTAAGTAAGTAAGTACGCTCAAGCGAATGGGGGTCAAAGGCAGAAGTCCGAAGGGAATGTAAGAACCGTAACAAGTTCTATTCCTTCCAAGTGGGACTTGGAAGCGTTCTATCAGACTATCTTAGGGAGCACTCAGCTCACGCTCTCACCCTAAACGGAGGGTTGGAGAGGTACTGTTCAGACACAAGCAAGGCAACTCTAGGACGAGTAACGCCTTTAGTTTTATCAAGCGGGCTTCGAGGAAGCCCTGTAACAGATCCTGATATGGCATTGAGGATAGTGTGATAAGATGGCGGGAGTGATCCCATCAAGATGGACGTGTATGGACGTGTATTCTTCATTCTTCATCGGTGTACGTTTTTCCCATAGCGACTAACTGCTCGCGCATGTTAGTAAGCTTATCAAAATGTTCGCGCACGTTATCGTTTTCGCCACATTTACATTTACAAAAGATTTGTGGGATGCCCTCAAGAAGCTTTTCAAAACGCGTACAACTATGGTTCTCATAAATACGAGAACCCGAGAACCATAGTTGTGCGCATTTCGAAAAGCTTCTTGAGGGCACCCCAGGCCCACAAATCTTTTGTATTTGTTTTGTCTTTGACTTTGGTAAAAACTGTATTTGGAAGTGATGCCGCGATGGCTTGCATGGAAACGGCTTCGTCGAATCTCCATCGCATATCGGACGTAATATTGTTAACAGTGCCGATGTCGATGTATGTTTGTGTCGGCGAAGTGTGGGTGAGGTGTTCATCGAGGTTGCGCGATTTGAGCGACCAGAGCATGCGGTCACGATACATCACCCAATTAGAACCATCGGTAAATAGTTTTTCAACAGTGACCTTGAATTCGTTGCCAATGGTTATTTAAAGCGAATAGATGATATTAAAGATGGATGATAAAGTGGGCAGCATCAGGGCCCAAGAGGCGCGATAAGAAAAACTACGACAAAAGCAATGTAGTGACGACTCAGGAGCACCCACAGTCTGACATAGAAGCTTGGGCCGTGATCATGAGCTCGAGGATACTGATTTCCTATTATTGCAGCAACGTGACGAAACAGCTGAGACGAAACCTAAAACGCACTGTGAAATCGGGGGCGTCATCACACATGTCCCGTAACCTTGGTGAAAGGTTAAGGTTAAGCACACGAATAAAAAAACAGTAGATGCGGTGGAATGGGGACCCAGGCACAAAGGGGGAACGAGAACAACGAGCAGCCGCGCAGGTCACGGGACGAGGATAGCAAAAAAGCGGTGATGTAGTTACAGTTACGAAAGACATACAGCCAGAGGGACACCCTCCAGCGGAAAGACCAATCTATTTGAAGATATCCCCCGTTCCTTAATGTCATTTCATCCCTCTCAAATTAGATGGACAGAATGTACAGAAGTACCCACGCAAAAACGTGAGAAATGCTACAGGTGGGTGTGGCGAGCGTAAAATGATATGGTAGTACAGGCACAGGCGCAAACATCGAATTCAGACTTCAAAGTCCGATATCCGCAAGTTATACGGGCCCTGCGCAGACATTCCATACCTATGAAATTGAAACTGCCAACTTAGCACCCTGTTCGGAGGTGGCGCTGGTGACTGTGGGTATGGTTAACTTACTTTGTCATCTCTAGATCGCTTTGTATTTCCAGTTCAAGGGACGAAGGGAAGCCAAAGCGATGGAGTTAGAAGCCATTGGCATGGGAAATGGACAATCACTGAGACTTCCTCTTGTAATTTCTTCTGGGAGCTTCCGTTTTTAAACAACGCAGATATCCTTATGCCTGACAATTCTCGTCCAACCCCGGTAAAAGAAGTATAGAACGAGCCGTATTGGAGCCGTCAGTAGTGGGAATCCCGGGCGGGGAGCTTGCTGGCAGAATGACGCCCTCCGAGAAAATGTTTGATCCAGTTGACGTACAGTATTTTAATTTTAAAAAGAGGAAAACACGTGCCTCGAATGGTGTTGAAGGCAAGAAGGCAGAGAAAAACAAGAAAGCCTCCACTGACAAGTTCGAGTCGCGGACGAGAATATACCAAGGTGGGTCTGCATGAAGGTTGGATATTGGATGTTGGATGCTGGCACGGTGGAATAAGTTAAGGGAAGGGGAAAAGGCGATGCCAGTGCCAGAAGCGCGAAGCGCGGGCGCGGACTGCGGACTAGAATAGGCACGCGCAGCAGCTGACATAAGGGGGAATAAAGACATTAGACATCGACATCTTCACCCGAGAACCTACGTTCCGGGGGGACCACACCCTAACTGAACAGAATGACTTTGACAGAAAAATATTAAGACTACGACAATCACTGATTTCGCCCGCCGACGCCGAGTTTGGCCTCGTTGGCATCACGTGCGTTAACCCCTGGCCCTGTTGAGTGCGTTCCCATCAAGTTATTACAGCGCCCGACTTTACGCCACTACTACACCACAGCCACGCAAACTCTTGGCTCTCGTGCAAAAGGCTATAGGAGCATTGACTTTCCCATACCGATACATAATGCACACTCTAATCTCATGCAACTACTTTGGATGCCCTCCGTGCAAGAGCCCCACTGTGCTGCACAGCACATCCACTGGCCCTCCACGCTCGAAACACGATCTGGTTCATAGCCAAAAGACAGTGACGTTTTTTTTTGTATCTTCTTGAGCTCCAAGCGCACTTTCGTCAACACCACCACGAGTCAATCGACGTGCGTCACGGCCTAGTTTCAGA
>QFEA01000592.1:0-10713 GCA_003315975.1 Lactifluus echinatus | reverse complement strand
CATGATGAATATCATGTTGTCTGGCATCTTGATAGTGACATGTTTCTCAGGGGAAGGGATTGGAAGGGACACAATTAGTTAAAACCGTGATCATACTTATAATGATATCAACTCACCTTTTTTGTTTGATTATTCTTGTCACAACCATGTGACAGTGACAAGCATCAGGTGACGTGATGGAATCGGATCGGATCGGACTGGACTGCGGCTGCGCGACTGTGATCTGATAGCTAGAAAGTACCAGAGATTGCTTACATATACTAGGCCTGCGCTAGAACATTGTAGAACTTAGTAGAACTAAGTAGATACAACATAGAACGACTCGGAACATAGTAGTACACTGTAGAACGTCTCCCTCTACATGTATATAAGGACTCTTACAGTAGAGAGCAAGCCTTAAGCTTGTTCTCTTGTACAATACAGGATTTCAGAGCTTCTTCAGACCCAGAGTGCCACTGGTTGACAAAGGCGTCCCTTGCTTTGCCTCTTGCGCCTTCAGATCGCCTTAGATCTGCTCATCAGATAATTGCGTCCAGATTATCTCTGACCTCTGACATCGACTTAGCCTCTCAACAGACTGTTGAGGCTCCCACGCTCTCCGAGATCCCCGAACGACGACTTAGAATGAAAGACACGATTACCTGATCGTGACAATTCTCGTCTGATTTGAATGGCACCAGCAGAGATTGTATCATTAATTTGTGCTCTGATGAGTCTGTCTGTTCTTCAGGTTCTATGCATGTCTAGTCAGATCTTCAACTACACCAGCACTTACCAATAGTGAGGTTATTGATGGCGTGCAACCTCCTCTTTACAATGCGTTTCCTTGTATTTCTCCATGTATGACTTTGCTTGCTTGAGCGACGTCTGTCACCACAATCCTGCAATGAGAGGACTCACATACATTGTTTTCCCTGACCATAAAAGTACGAGAGGATGTTCGGTAAAATCTGAGCCAAACTATGTACTCGTGAATTCGTCTAGAGTAGCAGAGCGGCGAGCTGGAGTGCTACGAAGAGGAATTACTTCCCACCAGTGGTGTGCCCATGCTCCACAACTCAGGTCATGGTGCTCCTCTGGCGTCAGGCTGATGACACGCACAGCCCGATCACACGTGGGGGTCGTCGTCGACCTCAGCGTCCTCGCTGTGCTCTCGTTCTTTGACCTCGTCCTCATGTAGATTGAAGGTATCATCGGTGCCGGCTGTGGTGGGATTATGCCCCGGGATACCATGCAGCAGGTTGCCACCACCAAGTAGCGATAGCGGAGCATGGAACGCAGACGCGAGCACATCAGAGGCACCGTCAAGGATCATGCGCGGGCACCGACGGGGGAGCGCAGTTAAGTAGAATGTTTGTGCAGGCCAGGCAGTGCCACCGGAAAACTTGGGGTCACAGCTGAATTTGACAGCGAGAAGACCCGTGGCGTGGTACCAGAAGCGGGGGAGCAGGTGAGAGTAGGTGTTTGGATAGGGGTGCATCAGCAGGCGCCAATGACGGAGGATAAGTCTGCCATCTGTAGCAATCATAAAGGTGAATTGCGAGTTCAGTTCTCTACAAGAAAGTAAAACTCCTGACTTTCGACATCTGTTGGCAATCTTGTAGAGGCGACGGTTAATACAAAGAGACGCAGCTGGTGTAATGTGGCTGCTTTGTATGGTAGTTCTCCAAGTAAAAGTTGGATATAGTTGAAGAGGGGAGAGAGGAGCAACAGGTGTGTATACGTGTGTGTGTGTGGCGACATGTGGTGAGGAGAGGCTGAGTCTGAGTCCGAAATGCAGGGATGAGGATATGGTGGCAATGGCAAGCACAAGCACGGACAGACAAGTAGGGAAGATGGTGGCGAACGAGACAGGGATACGGCAGTAAAAACAGGGACAGGCATGGATGGGCAAATGGGGAGAGCTGTTACACGCAAGTCCTACGCGTATCGACTAAGGCTGCTACTGGACGGAGTGTCACGTCCTCAGCCAAAGTGTGTCTGTCTCTGGGGCGAGTCAAGGCAATGGGCCTTGAGGAGCGGTGGTGCACAAGCAGAGGGGAAGGTTCAAGTGACTTGGTATTGTCACAAGGAGAACAGACTTAGGGTCTGCTCACTACGTCATACAGCGCTTATATAGGGCTACATGCTACCTATGAGTAAGCGTGTTCTAATGTACAGTAAGCATGCTGACTGAGGGGTCAGTCAGCATCAGTAAGCGGTCTCAGTCAGCACTTAGTAAGTGCATCAGTCAGCGTATCAGTAATGTACAGTAATTAGCGCTCAGTCAGCCTGGATCCATAATCGTAATGTAATTAGTCCATCGGTATGTGTAAGCAGTCGAGGCCCCGAATGTGAGCCAGAGAAAGAAGTCGTAACAAGAGCGGTGGTGAGATTACGCAGGCAGGTGAGAAATAAAGAAATGCACAGGCATAGTGAAAGAGGTTTCACACATGGTAGAGACGGAGATCAGACAATAAGGTGAGGTGGGACAAGAAGGACACAAGCAACTTGGATGGAAAACTGGTTGGAGTCTGAGATGCGCGTGGTAAAGAGTGGGTGGTATCAGTAGGTGGCGATGGTGGCCTGTCCTGAGTTGAGTGTGAAATGCAAATGTAACAGGGGAATGTCTAGAAAGGAATGGTATTAATGAAAGTGGGTGATACTGAGAAGAGAAAGGTATAATCAGGTCTGTACTTACTATGCCCTAACTCCTGTTAGTGACGTGCTGCGGCCTTTCGCAAAGGTGGTACAACGTTCGATTGGTGCGATCTTGGTGTGACAATGATGTGGCAGAAATGAGGAGCGGCGCGGTGCTCTCTTCATCATGTGATGGCAAGGGTGAGGGGCGCGGTGGCGACCTTGCGGTGGGTGGTATCATGTGGTGAGGTGGCGGTTGAGAAGGAAGCTTCATTCTCTGCTAAGCGTGTGCTCTGTACCCCAAAGTTGCATCGTAGGCTGTATGTGGTCTCATCCTTGTCAGAAGATCGAGGGTCTCCATTCTATGATCTGAATCCAAGGTTGCCCATTCCGAGGCTGGCATTGTCCGAGTCCTTACACTGGGATCGTGACGTTGAGAGTGATCTGGATACAAATGGCTCATTAAGTGAGTCAATTTACATCCGTGGGGCAATAATACGAGGATGTACCAATGTCGCAGTAGACTGGAGCCTTGATGATCATGTTGTTATTCTGGTGGCAAAGATGATGTGTCAGCAACATTCTTAGAGCACGACATTGGTTGGTGATAACCAGCCATCAAATCTCTTGTCATCGCTCACTCTCATGCCTGCACTGTTAAGGTTCCAAGGGACCTTTAGACGAAGTGCCTCGGGTCTCTACTTCGACGAGAAGTAGAGGGTCAGTTCGGTTCGAGTTCTGAGTTCCACTCTCAGAAGTGTGCAGACTCCTTTGTCTAGACTTTATAGACAGAGGTGACGCAAGCTTAGTTCTTGAGGAAGAGAAGCTAATGTGGTTCACAATAGAGGAGGGGAAAGGCGATTGGATTCGATGAAGCTTAAGCCTAAGCTGAGGACTCTTGGGTCCAAAGCGAAGGGCTTAAATACAATCTACTCTAAGGCTGTGTACAATAGAGCGACTCCAGAACAATAGAAACGCATAGGACAATAAGTAAGTACACTAGTTAGTCGAACTATAGTGTCCTAGGATTTTTGTGAGTCAGTAGGAACAATGAGAGAGTGCACCATTAAGTCGAATAATGGTGTACTCTACGCTTGTGACTCGACCGAACAAAACTGAGCAAAAATGCAAACAAAGGTAAACAAAACCGAGCAAAAATGCAAACAAGGTCAAACAAAACCGAACAAAAATACAAATAAGGCCAAACAAGAGTGGCCTGCAAAATGCGTGAAGGAAAGCATAGGACACTGTAACTCAGGAATAAAACCGTAACATCACCCCCCTTTTAGGGGCATGTCCCACCATGCCCAGTCAGCAATGGTAGGATTCCCAGTCAACCTCAACTCCTGGGTCGTGGGGATCAGTGTCTCCAAAATCGTCTTCATACAGGGCCCTTCCATCTCCATGAGTGTTGGCAAACCCCCTGTCGAAGTTACTATGGTCGGCATGTACGCGGCAATACCCCCTGTCACACCTTTGATGAGGATTGGGGCAGTTCCTCATCTCGTGGCGAGTCTTCCCACAGAACCCACATGGCATTCGGGGGGTACTTACAGCACGTCCACCCCTCCTGCTATGGGTGGTGCCCGAAAGCTCGGTAGGCCTGGCACCTCTTCCAAGTACTGGCTCAGTATGGTGCAGACGTCCACCAGCCCTAGGGGTGCTGGTACCCCCCCACTAGTTGCTTCGTCGACTTCTCCTGTTTCCACGTTGATTAGCATTAGTACCAGGAGTGTGGGGCTGGGCACATCCAGTATGATTTCCATGAGCCCGGGGGGTGGCGTCCCCAAGCTGTGGTTCGTCCTCAGAGATGCTGAGGAAGGCGAAGGTCTCCAGGAAGTGGGTGGTGTAGTAATCGGGTGAAACACCTGCCCATGGGTCTGGTGTGATGGATCTAGTTCCACTAAGGGATAGGAGGCCCTCAGCGGCATCTCGCTCTCTCTTGGTGTAGAAGAGGGGGTTGACATCCATTGGAGTGTCGGCGATGGAGAAGGCTCCTTCTTGATCAAAGGTGACTGGGGGTGGTGAAGGAGCGCTTCTTCTAACCTGGCCACTTCCTTGAGCTGTAGGCATTCTGACCTCCTCACATACTCTGGGGGGGTCTGTCTGGGTCGCCACCTCCTTCCGGCCTTTAGGGTGGTGAGCTGACTCAACCCTTTCCCACTCTTCGATTTCTTTTGAGGGGGACGACGTAGTTTCTCCCGACGTACTGATCGGGATTCCCATGAGTCGGGAGCGGAGGGAGAGGGGGAAGCGAAGCGTGGCTTTAGCACCATTGGTCATGGGAGAGGAAGTGGGCGAGTCAAGAGATGGGAGTGACTCTTCTGGTTCCACTACTAGGGTTTTTATAGCTGTTGGGTTCCTCTCGTAATAATCCTTTATTAGGTCAGGGATGTGGGTGTGGTCAGCTAGTTCCCAGCTGTCATTCGCCTGGGAGTATCCTTTCCATCTAAGGAGATATTGCAGTTGCTTCTTGCGCCCATATCTTCGTGACCCCAAAACCTTCTCCACCTCATATTCCTTGCTGTCTTCCACTAAGTCAGGTGGCGGTTCAGGGAAATTTTCCCCATGTTCCTCCGTCTCCTTGTATGGTAAAAGGAGCGAGGCGTGGAACACATTGTGAATCTTCCATTGCAGAGGAAGTTTCAGTTGGAACACCACAGGGGACACCACCTTTTCCACAGAGAAAGGACCATATCGCTTTGGGGATAATTTTGCGCTTGGATGGGTTAATTTGAGGTTCGTTCCTTCCAACCAAACTTTGTCCCCTTCTTTGAATGCCTGATAGTGGCGTTGCCCCTTCTTTCTTTCTGTTCTTCGTAAAAGAAGGCGGTGAGCATTCTTGATGGCGGTTTGCGCCCTACTTCTGAGGCCTTCCAACCAGTCTATCCTCTTTTTCACCTCGGGCACTGCTGAATCCTGGTTGTTAAGATGAATGGAAGGCGTATGACCCATGAGTAGCTCGAAAGGGGTAAATCCTGTGGTGGCATTTGGCCATGAGTTGTGCACAAACTGGGCCATTGATAAGTGTTGCGCCCAATCATTCTGATCGTCGTTTCCATAAATTCTGAGGTAGAGCTCCACCCTCTGATTTGCACGTTCTGATTGTCCATCAGTTTGGGGGTGGAATGCTGTACTCATCGCCTGTTTAATCCCTAACTTATCACACAAGGCCCTGCAAAACCTTGATGTGAAACAAGGGTCCCTGTCTGAAATCACTTTCTCTGGTATTCCATAGTTCGGAAAGATCCGCTCGATGTATAGTTCAGCAATCTCCTCCCCTGTGATTGTCTTCTTACAGGGTAGAAATATGGCTCCCTTTAAACAGTTGTGGTCCACAAATGTGAGGATTGAGTCAAACCCCTTTGATGTGGGGAGGTCTGTGATTAGGTCCATGGACATCGTTTGGAATGGCACCGCTTTATCTTTTACTGGGATTGGTTGTAGCGGAGCCTTTGGTCGTGAAGTGCTTGGTTTGTTACTTTGGCACATGGTGCATCCTTTTACGTATTTCACCACAAAGTCCCGCATCCCTGGCCACCAGTAGTCTCTTGCAATGGCCTTGAGCGTGTAGGCGATACCTGGGTGTCCTGCTGCTGGATGGTCGTGATACAGCTTTAGAATTTCTTGCTTTAGTGAAAGGATGTCGGGTACTACTGGCCTCCCTTTTAGGTACCAACGTGTTCCAACTAGATCCAAGGCATGGTCCTTTGTGTACTCTTTCATCATGTGAGGAGATTCTTCCTGCCCTTTCCATACTTCATGGTTCATGTTATGGTTTCCTACCATACATGACTTACTTTTTCTTTCTTTTGCTACGCGTTTTTCTTCAGGTCATGTGACTTCGGGTCACATGACCCAGCATCACCCGATTGGTGTTTGACCCTGTTTACCTACGCTTTGGTTTTATTTAGGGAGGAACCCTTATGGTTCCTCCCTAATTGGGTTACTTTGCCCATGTGGGGACATTTCCCGCTGCAGCGTTGCTTTACTGTACTAGATTGGAGACTCCCGCTGGAGCGGACTGCCTGTAGTGTATTCGTACATTTTAGGACCCGCTGAAGCGGAAACTCATGTATATAAAGCCTCAGCTTTGGACCCTAAATCCCTAGCTTCGGCTTAAGCTTCATGAATCCAAATCCCCTTTGAACCCTCTTCATCTCCCTCTCATCTCCTTCAAGTTAGCACTTGGGATTTGACTTGTGATCCAGCCTTTAGGCCTGAATCATTAACAAGGCAGACGCCCACACTTCTAGAGTGCTCTCTAGACCCCGAAAAGAAGACTTAAGTCACCTCTTAGCTCTGCTTAGCTAAGAAGCTCCATGTGACTAGTGCTTAGTCAGCAGGTCAAGAACACGTGACAGTCGGTCACGCATTACCCGGACCATCAAGTTCCCACAGTCAGGTGACTAGTTGTCACTTGTAAGAAGAACTCAGAAGGCACTTCGCCAACTGGCCCCTTTGGAGCCATAACATAAGCCGAAGCTCCAAACCCCTGTGCATGCTGCACAACAAACGAATTGAACTCCTAAACCTGATTGACGCAAGGCTAGGACAGCTTGAACTCGAAGCACGCCAGTGGGAAGACTATACTAGAATTTCCCAGGACGAACCGCTTGCAGGAATCATCATCCAAATACTAGACAAGATATTGGAAGAAGCCACATTCCTGTACAGGATACTCAGTTTTATCCAACAATTATGAACACAACAATGACAAAGACAGGACCCCTCATAATAAGGAGTCAAAAGACAACCCTTACGGCAAGGGAAGATCTTGAACCCCTCATGGTGGGGGGCGGAATTAAACCTCATGAAGAGGTCGCACACAAGGACGAAGCAAATGCCTTGTTTGGACTGACAACAGTAGTGTGCAAGTGCCAGCATAGTTCTTGGCCAGAGGCCCCTGTTCCCATCCATAGGTGCATGAAACATACAAACCTGAAACAACCATTAATGGGTGTTGAGGTGGATCTAGTTGATCACCAAGAGACGCCACGAACCATGGATGGAAGAATGATCTGGAGCGAGGAGGCCTCAAGCAAACAGTGCAGTAACTCACTTGCTGAAGGCACGCTTTCACACCATCTAGAACCGACTTCTTTGAGGATCGAATTTGCCTCAAAAATGCAAAAAGTCTATCTTCCCCAGAAAAAGGTGAACTTGTTGCCACCACATGTGCTAGGAGGTGCAAAGTTCGTGAAATACGTTAGACAAGAAGACACGAAAAGAAACTGTCTAATGGTCTGGGACTCACAAGGCCAGGAATGGCCAGTGGAGTTCATCAACGACCAATGGTATATCCTCACTTGGGATAGCGATGAAGAACAGTACTACACCAGGAAAGCTGATGCTATGATCTCTGGTGCCCTTGGACTTGGGTTCTGGGACATCTCTGATGGGCAGCACCCCAAGTATCGAATTGAAAATGGATGCACCTTCACTGGAGAAGGTTCTAAAGCCATGGGCTGGTGGCGATGGTTCATGGCCCTTTGGACAAATGACACGCAGAATGAAACACTCAGCACACTAGGCTATAGGATTACCCATGCATTGTCATACATGAAAGGACCCTTGGTTGACGATTGGGTAGAAGAACAAAGAGCTCTGGCTAACTGGAGACAGAGTGTTGGTGTCGACCAACAGCTCCCCTCCCTATGGGAGGAGTTCGGAAATGATTTCCTTGCCAAGTTTTATGTGCCTTTCCAAGAATCGATGAGGCAACAAGGACGATGCCAATTCTGTGGAAAGTCTGGACATGGCATAAAGAAATGTTGGGCAAGAATCAAAGCACTGCGCCAACAAGCCAAGACTGAAGAACTGAGACGCGAAGACAACATGATAATATGTTCAGTGCGTGTCGAACAGAACCCCAGGCAGAGGAACCACTGTGTCCAATGCAGAAAAGGCCTCCACATTACGGGCTGGTGTCCCTTAAGAAAGGAGGGCACGAACACCAGCCAGAGTAAACGGGAGAATTACTATACAAGACTCAAGGCCAAAGTTAAAGAACTATTTACCCAAAGTCAAACGAATAAGGGTGGTTCCCCTTCAAAGCGATATAAGGAATTACCTATAACCGAACGAATTGGTTTATTAACCAAAGCGAAACGACTCTTGTGCTTGGAAAAGGTGGTCATCAACAGGACCAAAAGCGAAGAGCCAGATAGAGGAACTGCCTCGTTCCTGAAAAAGGTCAAAGACATAATGGTTAAGAAGAAAACCAAAAGCGAGGAGCCAGACAAAGGGGCTGCCTCATTCCTAAAGAAGGTCAAAAGCTTATCTAAAGAAGAGCGTAGGAAAGTTATCGCTCAAGCTAGGAGCCTTCGCACCCGAACCAAACATGCTGTCATAAAAAAAGCAAGGACGGTGTAAGTCGGCTGCGTGGAAAGTAGTTCACAGTAAGAGTGGAATGTGTTTTGACAAGATGAGAAGACGATCGGGTGTGAATGCGAGTGTGATTTTAACAGGGCAGCGGTGATCGAGAGCTGAAGGAGTCGACCAAGTGGCTGTGACACGGAGATGGCGGGGCGAAACGCAAAGGAGGCGGGCGCGGCGAACGGGTGAGAGAACAAGCGGGCTGGATGGTTGAACGAGAAACGAGAGCTGAATTGGTGGGCGCGGAAAGGAAACACGCAGGCGACGAGTATCAGATGATGAGGCAGATCAGGTGAGAGAAACGAAAAGGAGGCTTGGATAGATACGCAGGATGTACTATGCTCTCCTACAGGCAGGAGGCGTCAGCTTAAATACATGTTCTCCTACTTACTGGTTCCTAGCGATGTCCGAGTAATAAAAGGAGGAAGTGGAAAAGACTGGAAAGTAGCCGAGGTCGGTAGACTGATAATAGCGACAAAAGAGGGAAAGTGGAAGGAGAGTGCATGGCTTCCTGAGGTAGTGTTCTTGGTGCACATGGTAAGGAGAGGCTGGTATCGATAGACGGCGGCGGTGGCCTGTACTGAGCTAGAGATGAAATGCGAGTATAACAAGGAAAGTAACTAGAAAGGAATGGTAATGAAAGCGGGCGATACTGAGAAGAGAAAAGTGTAATCGAGTCCGTGCTCACTGATGACCCTAACTCCTGCTAGCGGCATGCTATGGTCTTTCACGAAGGCGGGACGATGTTTGATTGGCGCGATCTTGGTGCGACGGTGATGTGGCAGGGACGAGGAGCAGCGTGGTGCTCTCTTCACCATGTGGTGGCAAGGGCGAGGGGCGCGACGGCGACCTTGCGACGTGTGGTATCATGTGGTGAGGTGGCAGTTGAGAGAAGGACTTCGTTCTCCGCTAAGCGTGCGCTTGGTGCCTCGAAGTCGCGTGGGATGTCGCCTGGGCCTGGGATCTTATCAGTGTCGGAAGTCCGAGGGCCTCCATTCCATGATCCGAGAACATCCATTCTGGTGCTGGCGCTGTCCGAGTCCTTACAACGGAGCCTAGGAATTCAGTTGATTCCTTAGCAAAAAGGGCAAAGAATTTGCCACAGAAAGAACGAAACAAAGTCATCGAACAAATTAGCAGTCTCCAAATCACATGTGCCCCACCTGAAGAAGGATCATCTTACATCCAATGGGTCAATGCCATGAACGTCCCTTTTACCTTCTACAATGCCAAAGGGACCGCACAAGGCACTGCATTGGTGGACAGTGGAGCCACTGATAATTTTATTGACTACCGAACGGCTAAGCGATGGGGAGCTGGAGTCAGAAAGCTTCTCAAGCCAAGAAGAGTTTTCAATGTCGATGGAACTGAAAACCAGAGTGGAGCCCTTACTCATCAATGTTTACTAAGGGTCAAACTAGGGAAAAAGGAGGAAGTTACCCTCTTTTTCGTCACCAACCTGGGAACGGACCGAGTTTTGCTGGGGTATCCTAGTGTTGCGGCGGCCCGGAGCCGGCTACGAGCCGTAGCCGAGCCACCACTGAGCCGGCCCGGCTGGCTATGAGCTGGAGCCAAGCCGATGGTTCAACCAGAGCTGAGCCACGCTGAGCTGAGCTGGTTGAATAGCCGCAGCTCGGAGCTGGTTTCGAGCCGGCTCGAGCTGGCTTGAGCTGGCCCTCACCTCACGCATCGACGTCTTCGCTATCCCTGTTCTCA
>QFEA01000591.1:821-14617 GCA_003315975.1 Lactifluus echinatus | reverse complement strand
AACCGTTCAGCGAATTCAGTCTATTTGTTTTGATTCATGCATAAATCAGTGCTCTCGCCTGCAAGCCGTCAGCAAAAAGAATTATTGGTTATGGTTATGGTCATGTCAGTTTCAGCTTTCTTCCCATCAACCCGTCACATAGGTGACTATAATTGACAAAACAAATATACCACTTCATTTTGGGCTACCAACACAATTCATCTAGATCAATAAGAAATGTCCAAGGGACCATGGCACACGTATGATAGCTATGGAGACCTAAAGAGCCCCATGTCCTCCCGTTGAGCCAAAACCATTCGCACCGCGGACAGTTGCCTCGAGGTTCTAAGCAAAATAGTGATGAAGCAGGATGAAACGGACGCGATATTTAGACGATACACACCTCGACCTCAACAATAGCTGGAGTCTCAATTTTCTCTATCACGAGCTGGGCAACACGATCACCTTCTTCGACTGGGAAATATTAGTTTGTTAGTTGTCATTGAGCGGGGAATGTCTCACTAACCAGTGAAATCAACGTCAGAGTGATTGAAGAGCAAAACGAAAAGGACCCCCCGATAATCCGCATCGACGACACCAGCACCTGTGTCGATCATAAACTTGGACGCTGAATAGAACATGAAGCTCGCGCGTTCACAAGATTAAGAAATTGCTAACCGAGGCCACTCCTTGGTGCGATGCGTCCGTAAGTGCCAACCGGCACAGCGATAGAAAGTTGGGTGTCTACAAGGGCTTTGCCGCGCGCAGGTATAACCTTCTTTTCGGCACTTTACCACCATGAGAAAATTAACGGCGTGACTATACATTCTGATCCTACCTGTAGAGGTCGTAGCCAGCCGCGAACGCGGAGCCACGTGTCGGCAGCTTGGCCTTCTCAGACAGACGCTTGATGAGAAGGTTGGACGTTGGGCTATCCGAGATTTCTGCGCCTGGCTCAGGGGATAAAACTTTCCGCTTCTTATTCTCGGGGAGTTCAGTGACCATTGCAGAGTCGTTCTTTTGTGTGTTAAAGTAAACGAGTAAACGCGTCTCGGTCACGCACGCGTCTTAATAGAGAGTAGGCGGAGTTTGGAAGCGTGTCAACTCCGAACGGGCTTCGCGGGCCGGGATCTTCAGCTACGCGTGTGGGCGTGTGGCTTAACCTGGGCGTGTGGCTTAACCTTCGACAGTGGTGGGACAGATAGTTGCAATGCCGACTCCTGCATCTGTCCGTGCCCTCGTGAGGGCTACACCCACAGTTGTACGGTTACAGAATCGTGCTTTTATCTCTGTCTCTGGCTCTCAAGCCGCAGAATTCCTCAACGGTCTACTCTCGACTGCTGTCGCCACCCAGCTGCACGGGTCCTCGTACTCGTCCTTTCTCCATGCACAAGTGGGCTCCTCTGAGATGTCCATGTTTGGGGCCTAAACTTATTGTGCATCTAGGGTCGTGTCATTTATGATGTCTTTGTTCATGCGACACGCGATGCCAAGTCACAACCTGCTTATTTTATTGAGTATGATGCGACAGTGCCGACAGATACACCGAACCTCCTTCCTATGCTCAAGCGGCATGTGCTTCGTTCCAAAGTTCGTATACGTGACGTCTCAGAAGAATATGATGTCTGGGCGGCATGGGGAAGTGACAAAAGCGCTAACAACTCCAGACGATGGACGCGAGCACCCAGTGGCGCAATTGAGCCTGTGTGGGACTCCTGGCCGTGGGGTCTAGAAGGCGAGGCATTTCTAGATCGGCGAGCGGATGGTATGGGTTTGAGGAGACTGGTGAAGAAGGGAGATCGGCGTGAGCATTTTGCCCCTTTGCTCTATTGCAGGACAAATCGTCATTGCGAGTAGCACAGGAAATGAGCACACATGAAGAAGGCGCATCAGATGACTACGTCCTGCACAGGATCGCCCATGGTGTCCCTGAGGGCGCAGTTGATATCCCGCCGATGCATGCTTTTCCAATGGAATCGAACATGGACATCATGGGAGCTCGTGAGTCAGATTTCTATTATTCTAAGGATGATGTTTATGCGATGGTGGAAGTGGACTTCCGTAAAGGCTGCTATGTTGGGCAAGAGCTTACAGTTCGAACATATCACACTGGCGTTGTCCGCAAGCGCATACTCCCAGTATTACTTCATCCACCGTCCTCGACAACACCTCGTCTAGGTGACCAACTGCGTCCGCAACTTCAACTTCCACCCGGATTAGACATCCGCGCTTCGCTGACGCACGCTCCGGGAGAGGGGCGCGTTGCGCGTCCAAGAGGGACGGGCAAATTGCTGAGTACAATTCAGGGAGTTGGGCTAGCGCTTCTAAGGCTCGAGCATGTAGAAGGCCTAGAGAAGGGTGATCTAAAGTTCGAGATATCGGGTGACGATGTTGGCGGGTCTGGTAATGGTGCTCCGTGGCTCGTGAAGCCGTGGTGGCCAGATTGGTGGCCAAGGAATGTAGAAGAGAGTACATAGCGTCTGTGGCGTATAGTGTAGCAGTGCTACTCATACCCGTCGGGAACTTCATCTTATGTTTGAATCGGTTGTTCCACGATGACAGTAGCAAATGCATAGTCGCCATCATGGCTCACAGACGTATGTATTCGACCGAGTCTGTGCACGAGTAGGCTGTCTTTGGGGTGATACACAAGGTCGGGTTTGGGATCGCCGGCGTGTTTCTGCAGCGTAAAATCTTGCCAGGTTGGTTTTACGACTGGATATACAGCTTTATATACGGCTTCCTTTACTGTCCATCTGCATTGCATCAGAAGACTCGGCGTGAATCAAGGACAGGAGCACGCGCACCGTACACTGAGAAAGCGGATTCTCCTTCCGTGATCTTCTATCGGAAGTGCAAGATATTCACGAAACTCTACAGGGCTGAGAATGCGCTTTGCTAACCGATTGTCGGCAAGATGGCGTATGAGGCGAGGCAAATGGAGGACGTCGACACCAATGCCCAAGATGGTCATCGAGATGACCGCACAATTTGCAAATTCGCGATTTCATACTTCGCTTCGCGCTTACACGCCCCCGTCGGCGACATGACCATCGAGGCATCCGTAGAGTATATTTCGGCTTCTGCCAATAGGTTTAATCGCACAGCGGCAGCCTCGGGCTCTTCTCTAGTTGCGTTTGGCTCTGGCAAACTTGTCGCGCTTTGGGATGCGCAGGTCCGTCATTCCCTGGCTGGCGCCGCCATCTGACACACGTTCTCTACAGTCACCCGCTGACCACGGCGTATATGAGACCCTCTCAGGTCACGATGGCCTTGTGACATGTGTCGAGTTCATTGATGATAGCACGATCCTATCCGCAGACGATACTGGCTCTTTAAGACTCTGGCGACATTCTGACTCGTGTGTGCGGATGTTTCGGATACGTGTTCAACGTCGAGTACTGAAATTAATTCTCATGTCGTTGGATGCAGTGGGTTCCGTCGTTGAAAGCTCAGGCACATACAAAAGCCATTTCTGCATTGTGCGTCAATACAGAGGCAGGGTGCATCGTGACTGGCGGGTCCGACTCCCATCTGAAAGTCTGGAGAATTGCGGAACAGGGTGTGCTTCCCTTACTCCCAATTTCCAAACCCCCCTTGAATAAAGTCTGCAGATGACCTAAAAGAAGTCGAGGCTATCACCTTGAAGGGACGATATCCTCTAGCTATGGCATTAGCAAACCTTCCACGATGTGGTGGTGGGAACGATCACTCCTTGGCGATTGACAGTTATTTTGATTATCCTATACCTTCGTAGCTCTGATTCTCGCAGTTGGAAGCACCGACAGGCACATTCACATCTATACCAGGTCGGATGTTACTGTATGCCCCTGTCTTGTACAGGTATATGGCCCCCTGCTGAGATTTTGTTAGTTTATTCCATCAGCGACAATACCCGGTCACGAAGATTGGGTCCGCGCTATATCCTTTCGACCACCTGTATCGTCATCCGAACCTTTAATTCTGGCGTCTGGTTCGCAAGACGCGAATATCCGTCTGTGGAACATTGAGGCGGTCACCGGCATAGCACCCATATCCACAGCTAGTAACTCAGAAGGGTCAAGTGATGACCTACTTGACGCTTTCGAAGCAGCGTTAGGCGAGGTCGGCGATGGAGAGGAAGGCGGGCGTCAGATCTCGCTGAAGAAGCACATTCTAACTATCAAGACTGAGAAAGACGGGTAAGGGCCCCTAGCCTGACAACGTGTGCGACTGTAAGTGTTCACTTCTCCTCAGCACACAGCAGTTTTCTATCACATTCGATGCTTTGCTTGTGGGGCACGAAGCTGGAGTTACGTCTCTTGTTTGGCGTCCCTCGACAACAGGACGCTTAAGAGATACACTACTTTCGACGTCAACGGACTCTTCTCTCATTCTCTGGTCGCCTCTCTCCGTCCCGTCCGGACAAAATGGAAGCTCATCTGCCCTTTGGATCAACCAACAGCGCTTTGGTGATGTCGGGGGTCAACGACTCGGCGGCTTTGTCGGCGGGTTATGGGCGGCTACTGGTTCAGAGGCATTAGCATGGGGTTGGTCTGGTGGATGGCGGCGCTGGCGATGCACACAAACGGAAGGAGGGGTAACAAGCAATGAAACCTGGACGGAAGTTAGCGCGCTTACGGGCCACAATGGTCCAATCAAAGGCATGACATGGAGCCCCGGCGGCGAATATCTCATATCCGCAGGGTATGTTGGAATGTAGAGGTCGCAGCTTCATCTGAACAAACACTCAGGCTTGACCAGACTACCCGTATACACGCAGCTTTACCGACCAATAATGGTGATAGGGGGTCGACGTTGTCATGGCACGAAGTGGGTCGGCCGCAGGTCCACGGCTACGACCTCGTCGGCGTTGTCTCCCTCGATCCGTTGCGGTTTATCAGCGTGGCAGATGAGAAGGTCGCACGAGTTTTTGGGGCTCCGCGAGGTTTTGTGCAAACAATGCGGGGGCTAGGCATAGTCGACTGGCACGTCAATGAGGTGGGTTGTCTTGGCCAGTAAATGTCCGCCGATACTGAAAAGTATTTGGAACAGGAGTCTCTCCCCGTGAGCGCAATCGTTCCGCCACTCGGCTTGTCCAACAAGGCCACGAGCGACGGTCAGTAGCCACATACAAACCAGGTCCCATTCCACGAGTTTCTCACTCATTGAGATTTTTCAGCTTCCCCCATTTCAGTTTCGGACTCGCGTCGGCCATTAGAGGCAGAACTCGCTACCATTATGCTATGGCCCGAGGTAGAAAAGGTCTTTGGCCACGGCTACGAGGTCCAATTTAGTGCCCTTTATGCCCCCATTCGGACGCTGACCAGGTGACTCTTTCCAGTCTATCACCATCGCCGTCTCCTCTTCGCGCAAGCTGTTTGCGACGGCATGCAAGGCCACAACTGCGAAGCACGCCGGAGTTCGTATCTACGATACGGAGAACTTCCGGCCATTTGGCCAGCCACTCGAGGGCCATGCCCTCACCGTGACGCGCATCGCCTTCAGCCCCGATGAGGATGACCAACTCGTCCTAACCGTCTCCCGGGACAGGACCTGGCGCTTGTTCCGCAAGGAAGAATCAGGTCCGTTGCAGCGCTTTCATCATTCCCACAAATCCATCGGGAAAAGTAGTCACACACACACGGCAGGATATGTGCCCATCGCTGTGGACAAGTCACATGCTCGGATCATTTGGGACTGTGCGTGGGCTCCAGGCGGGCGGGTCTTTGCCACTGCCTCGCGGGATAAGACCGTTGAGTCATCCTTCGCTTAGCATAGATCACGATGCCGGGGACCTGACAGGGCAAGCGTTGAAATAGGTCAAAATGTGGCAAGCTCTCCATGGAGACCTTGCTAAATGGACAGCGGTGGCCGATTTTAAGTTACCCGAGGCCGCTACTGCCGTTGCATTCGCGCCCATGGCCGCGTCGAATGAGGATCAGTTCGCCAAATATTTCATCCTCCCTTTGAATACGCTGACATCTTCTAGACGAATGTTGGCTGTAGGACTGGAGACTGGAAACATACAAATTTTTACGTCTGCTAGCGCAGTGGATTGGCAAATGTCGCTTGAGATCAACGTTGGGTACGTGGCTGACACTACTGTTCCAACACACTGCATGTCTGAGAAATTCTACTAGATTCGGGCATATAGATCACATTCACCAGCTAGCCTGGCGACCAGGAAGGCACGGCAAAGAACACAGACAAATCGCAAGTTGTGCGGAAGATGGTACATTGAAGATATTTGCAGTCCACGAGAGCGTGAATTAGGCGATCCAAGTCTGAACGTAATGAAGGAAGAGGACAAGGGAGGGTCAATTATACATCGGGTTGAGAGACAGGATAATTCCGAGACCATAGGAAGCAGGTAATGAAACAGTTTTCGGGTAGATGGTGGGTGCAAAGGGTATAGAACAGAATACGCAATGCGATTTGATATAACAGTAGCAAAGCACGGGGTGATCGGTATTCCGAGGAGATAGATGTGCATTTAGGGATACAAGGACGATCAGGAGGAATCTCGAGAAGAAAGTTAGTTCAAGTTCAAACGACGTGGCGCAAGCTCATGGGAACTTCGGGCTGAAGTTAAAAAACTCAGTTAAGACGGACAGAAGATGACTCGAGTTTGAAACATACACATTTGATCCTATGAACCCCAGAATAAAACAATCAGGAAAGGAGAACCGGATGAAGAGTGAAACCTTACTTATAGAAGCACTCTATGGACCGGAGCATCTCAACATCCCCACCGGTAGCGGTAACAAAGTTGACAATGACGCCAGCACGGGAATGGCTCGGAGCAATAGCAGGCGCGACACTATCAAGAGGATGGATGAGGTAAGAAGCCAAACAGTAGGCAACGGACCATACCGATGCGCATACTCTTCGACAGCTTTCGGCAAATCTAAAGGAGCTGTGATGTAAGTACTGAACTGGACGGCGATTTCGGGGGGACTCGCCATAGTTAATAATGAGCGGGACATGCGGTATTTCGGGGGTTTTGACCTGAACGTCATAGACTACGAGAATTTTCGCCACTGGCTGCCTCATTAAACCGGTGGCCGGGCTTCTAAATCGGTTAAGGGCAGCAAGCTTTGTCGCAGCATTCATGTCGCCGTGCTATGATACGGAACTGTCAAACCTGTCATCACCTGGGGAATTGCCGCTATTGACGCACCAGAGCAATGGCCTCATGGCCACGGCTGGCCAGCTTGTAGACAACGGAATCCAACGCATTCAGTCCACCAACGTGAACGATGGCCTGGGCAGTCTCGATATCCTCAAAGAGATCGCCGAGAGCGTCCAACTTCCATTCGCGTGCTTGTTGCGTCTCGGCACTCGACAGACCCCTGCCTGAACCAATGATGCCTAATCCATCACCGGACATCTGCCCCTGGCCCTCGGAACGCCCACCAGCAGTGAATGCGAGATAAAGGTAAAACTGCCGCAAGCCGCGTGCACCTTGGCTCGTGTCAGCATGTGTCACATTGCCGTCGCGCCGAACGAGCACGCGGACAGGCTCGCGTAGCTGTATGGCAGTGGCGAGATTGAGGACGTCCTGGGGTACAGTATTAGAAAAGAGCGCGGTCTGACGTTCGATTTGCTGGGATAAGCTCGTTGCTGGCAGTTCTCCAGGGGTTGGTGGTGTCCCTATCGCCGAGTACCTGCGTCCAAGCGACTGGAATGACGACGGGTTAGTGTCATTAGACGACAGTGACGTCTGAGACGTGTTGCCAGAAGGACTGCTGAGTGGTCGGCTCCTCGGGGGCGGAAGAAGTTTGACGATATTAAATATGTAATCGTGCAGGTTCCGCGCGATAAGCTGATCCACTTCATCAAGGACTAAGAACCGAACCTGGGAGCCAACAAGTCCGCCAGGGGTTGTGAAGAGCGCATGAAGCTTCTGAGGAGTTCCGCAGATAATGTGGGGAATAGTTTGCTGCAGCAGACGAGATTCTTGTGCGAGGTCGTTATTAGAGAACGCAGAGCCCACACCCAGTGCAGACCTGATGCCGATAGGACCACCTATGTCACGTATCATACGCTGCGCCTGTGTCGCTTGATCAACGGTGGTGGAGATCATGACAACAATTGGCCCGATATTAGGAGGACGGCCTGTGGAATTCACAAGGGCGACATGAATAGCGGGGATCACGTATGCGGCAATGCGTTCTTGAGTCGGCGGCGCTTGCGCAATGATATCGGCACCCTTGAGCAAAAACGGGAGGGCACGCTGTTGGATCTTATTTGGCGGACCCACCCTGTGCGGAATTTCAGTTCAGTTGACGAATTCCAACGTGCGTGATCAAAATAATATACAGACCCGAATTTCGTCAAGGAGTTAAGTAACTCCGGTGCTAGGGCCAGTTGGTCCCACTTGGAGAGCGCTGGTCCAGGGGGATCTCGAGAGGCCGCGCCCCCCAGAACGTCGATCTGCTGTCAAATTAGTGCATGCGGGAAAACGGTGTCTGTGATGGCTGACCCCGGTAGAGTCCCTTCGCATAAGACCCGAAACAGATCGACGCTTGTCACGCAGTAGTGCGTCCGAACCACGAAGGGCCGACAAATTATCCGAAGGTCGTACAGGGAGATCCAGACTGCCGGCTGACCAAGTTCGCAAGGGTGGGTTGGGCGTCCGGCTTGCGCGGATCTCTGGGCGATTGGACAGTGCGTGGCCGAGCACATTTCCTGGTAACGGTAGCGAGGGCGACAAAAGCTGATTCGGAGGTATGTCCTGGGATGACCCAATGCTAGCAATTTGGTTGTTACCCAGCGTAGGCCCGACGTTCTGCATGTGTTGTTGGGTCTGCAACGCGAGTAATTGACCGACGGAGGAAGTGAGTGTATTCAACCGTTGCGAAATCTGAATGATATCTTCCGAGGGTTGTTGATTCGGTGCGAGGTTACCAGAGATCGAGAGTCTTGCCATACCCGAAGATGGGCCACTTAGACTAGACGATGAGCCAGGCGGAGCAAAAGGATCTTTGAATTCTGGTTGAGAGGGGAAACCCATCGACCGTTCCAAGAGGATGTCCACTTTGCGGTGAACGTCGTTGAGATTGCGATGGATTTCTCGAGTAGAGATCTCGCAACGTGTAAGCCGCTCTAGGATGTCATTGATCATTGAGGACGCCCTCAGTTGGGCTTCGAAATTGGATGAATAATCCATGTTAGAGGCAAACTGGCCACCGGAACCCAACGAAGATACGGGCGAAGATGATGCGACGATGAGACTGCTGAGATTAGGCGAACGAGAGCGATTCTGTATGCTTATCGACGGGGTTACTGACTGACGCAAGGCAGGGGGCCCAGTTATGGGCACCGAAGAACCAGTTTCAGCAGCGTCATAAGCAGGCTCCTCTATAGCCGAGCGTGCATCGAGGCTACTGGAAATACTCGGTTCTCGAGCGACCCCAGAATCGTAAGGCGGAAAACGTTGGGTGGTGTCCATGGACCTAACTATGGACGAGCGGCGGATCCAGTCAGCGCCGGATGTGGGCTTATCGAAGCGGGCTCCAGCATCGTGAACATTGTCCAAGCCTTCACTGGAAGGACTAGGCGAGGATTTGGCGGAGGGGCGATCCGACGGGGAGAGTGAGACGGACGACATGAAGGCACGGTCCTGCTCGTGAAGACCAGAAACAGAAAACCCCATGCTCAGTCTCTCTTCATCCTCGCTTGCCCGACTTGCACCAGGGAAAAAAGGCATCGAGGCAGGGTTCAATGCAGCGCTTTTGGCCATGATGGCTCAGAGGCGGAGTGTGGGGTAGGGAACGTGTCCTGTGCAGCCAGAATAAGTGTAAGCTGCAGGGCGAGGGCGGTAAGGGTAGATAGAAAGTTGCAGCTACCTATGAGTGTAGCCAAAGAATTAGAACAATCCCATGTGCTACAGTGGGACCTGCGATGTTGAGAGACAGCGAGCAGCTCGGCTGAGCTGGTCGTCGCTTGCAGTCTCGTAAGCCGTCTCGCGGCGTTGATGGCAGTCAACACAGAACCAGAAACCAGAAACCAGGGTGAAATCATTTAAATAACAACTCTATCTATCGTCCTCTATTCATACTCATACTCATACAATCTCATCTCTTAATCACACTGACGGGAACACTTGCGTCCCACCAGTCAGCGCATTGTCCACAGCCTGATGTACCACATCACTGCAATCCTCATTAACGAGTGTCAACGAGTTCAACTCAACAACCAACCGACCTTATTTTCGTCAGGTTCCACCCCATGAGTGTCAAGCCCTTTCGCGGTCTGCCAGTCAAAGCCTCCGGTAAGGAGTGGAAGTTGGGGGAGACCTGCAGGACAAGAATGGGTAAGAATGGCAAAAACGACTTATTCTCGAACTTACAACTATTTTACGGTCAAGGAATGTGTGGCCATCCAAGGCCAAGGCCATCGTTGCCGCCTTCAGATGACGGAATAAGACGGTTGCATACACAGTGGTTCCAACACTGGTTGGCCCTCCAATAGTACCGAAGCCGCAACGGATTTCAATACTGGTAATCTTGCCGCTCGATTCAAACAGCTGCTGAAGATCTTCGCGTGTGACATCCGACCTGAGCTTCTCAACGAGATCGATCAGTGGAACCCTCGAATGTCCGATAGTTCGCTAGAGACTCACATTACCTACGTAGACAAATGAAAATTTCGATCTTCTGAGTGATGCCGAGCGTGTTGTCGGCTTCACCTCGCCAGAAGGCTTACGGTAAGGAAAGGTAGACGCAGCCTTCTTGCCTGACCGCATGCGTCGGTGCGAATCTGCCTCAGCTGAGCGGGGTCGGGCAGAAAATGTAGTCATGATGGTCTTGATGGTCAAAACTTCTGAGAAAACAAAAAAAAAGGTGAGTATCGCTGGAGGACCTAGCTCGAGCTTAAGGTGTTTACTTTAAGCAGCCGGGAGATACCCATGTGTGGCAACATTGTGGAATGTGGATCTAAAAACAGCTGTGGTTGTGGGTTGGGGGTGGGTTGTGGTGAGTTAGCTGCTGCGTATGGCTCACGTGAACTCAACCTCGCTCGGTCATGGCCAAGGCCAAGGTAGCACCTGCCTACCGCGCTATCTTACGGGAACTCTACAAAGCTGTTCGTATCTCAGAACATTATTCATATTCGCGCCTTTAATATACCTATAATCTAGTCAATTTGCCCAAGGTCCACACGAAGTCGCACTACAACTTCGAGCTTTCGGACCATTCTCGGGGCCACCAAGGCCGGCGACTTCGATAGGAACACCCAAAATGCTATGACCTTCTTACGTTCCCAGCGTATGTACAAGGTGTGTCTTCGAGTTGTTCTTCAACGCACACGTGTGACGACTTTCCCAAGACACTCCTTGACCGTTACAATCCTCTCATAGACTTGACTGCCGAGGAGCGTATACAGGCCACAGCTCACAGAGTTGGCCTGAACATGCCCATAACTCCACAGGACAAGAAGGGTGAATAGGATAGGTACTCTACACATCCAATTCTCTGAGCATGTCGCACGTATGCCATCCACACCTCGTGGAGTCCACAGATGGCGGCCTCTGTACATTCTTCTAAATGCAACATTGCTTGTGGAGGGACATTTCGCCAACACAGAAGGCCCTGCAGAGATCTCATTTTTCACAAGATGCCATGATTGTGGCAAGCTCCAGACAACTGAGTACCGGTCGATTAAGAAACAACGTGTGAATGTGAGAGAAGCCACAATCAACATGGTCCAGTGGGGGTTGTATGTGGCAGCCTACTCCCACCCTTTCCGTTGCGTAGTGTGCACACTCAATATCGCCTCTGTGAGAGCATAAGATGAGCCGTTCTCCGTCCAAAGATATGGCAACCTTCAAGGAGTTGCTGTCATCATCAAAACATATCATCGCCGTCGCCGGCGCTGGCCTTTCGGCAGCCTCTGGTAGGGTTTACATCCATCCGCGTTAAGACCGAAATAAGTGTCGGGACTGTTCCAGGTATCCCAACGTTCCGAGGAGCAGGGGGCTTGTGGCGCAAATACGATGCTATAAGTCTGGCATCATACATCGCGTTCATAACGGATCCATCGCGGGTCTGGCAGTTCTACCACTACAGACGCGAGAAGTTAGCGACGCCCTTATTCTCCGCAACCGGGTCGTTGACTTCTTGGTGCTTATTTTAATCTCACTGATAGAGCCCTCGCCGCTAGTCCCAATGCAGCGCACATCGCCCTCGCCAACTTTTCCATCGAGTCCATCCGCAAACAAATTGCGCCGGACGCGACGTTCACGCTCATCACGCAGAATGTGGACGGCCTGAGCGCACGGGCTCTAGAAGAAGTGCAGTCACGAAACGCGCTGCCACAGTCAGCGTCCAAACCCGAACCGGAGCCGCAATCGTCGACAACTCAGCCACAATTACTCGAGATGCATGGCAGACTCTTAGATGTGCTCTGCTCATCCCAGGAATGTAAATTTTGCGAGTTGGTACCTCGCTCGCCGATCTGTGCTGCACTAGGGGGCACCGAGCAGCTGGTTGAGAATGGTGTCGTCGAGCCTATCATAAGCGAAGCTGACCTGCCACATTGCACCAAATGTGGTGCCCTAGCGCGGCCAGGTGTCGTGTGGTTTGGGGAGGTGCCCCATCATCTTCCTATTATCGACCAGCTGGTTCATCAGGCTGACCTGTGTCTGGTGGTGGGTACATCATCGACGGTAAGCGCCGATATGAAAGTCTGCCATGGAATGCGTTTATATGAAGAGAGTATAGGTATATCCCGCAGCCTCTTATGGAAAAGCGGTGAAAAGAAATGGCGGGAAGCTCGCGGTATTCAATTTAGAAAGGAGCAATGGGGACGACGATGCAGATTTCTTGTTTCTTGGTCCGTGCGAGGAAACGATTCCAGAGGCACTGGGTCTTAAATCTGTCTAAACGCGACGCAAAACGATACTCGAGTACCTTTGAATGGAATCTTGGGATGGTACCTTTCCGCAATAAAGCGACGTGCTGGATAAAGGTCAATTATGTAGAGCGTTCATTGTCTACACCGGTGGAATATAATACCCATGCCTTCACCTTCACGGTAGGCAATTGCGGCAGACGGGAGCATAGCCAGGTTTGGCACGAATACAAAAATTCATTTTCGGAAGAAAAGAGAGAATAAGCAATGTGTCCGATACAGGGCCCGAGGCCACTGTGTTTGAAACGTGCACAGAATATCCTACTGGCACGAGGGCTCGACCCGTCTGACCATCAGATACACACCGTGAAGACTGCGCGTAGAATGGTCCGATAACTACAGCACAAAGTGTGAGGAGGATCGCATTGGCTTTGTCACTAAATGTAACGACCGCACTCGTGTGCCTAATAAGAAAGTAACGAAAACAGCTGATAACAACAGGATTAGGGGATGGTTCACGAAGGGCACGTCAGGGAGCAACGCGCACCTCAATGCTCGAGAGAACAGGTCACTCTTTCGCCTCACCTTTCAACCGCTCCTCGACGTCCTCCCACGTATCCTGCAGCAACTCCAAACCCGGCTTGTTCGTCTGCCACGTCCCATACATCGCATCGAAGACCTGTTCAGTGCGCCCCTCCCGCTCCTCATACCCCGCCTCGTACAGACTGAACATCGAATTGAGAGTCTCGGGTAGACCGAACTTGGACAGCCGCTCGCGTTCTTTGACCTCAAGACGAAGGGAAGGCCAATCCACTCTTCGTTGCCCGAATATGCCCATGGTGGGTATGTCGACGAACGCACGGTCGATGGCCTCGTCCAGATTCTCGGGGGTGATGAAGGACTTGGATTGGTGGTAGAGAGTGACCAGGGCGTGCAGTTTTTTTGGTGGGAGAGCGAAGCCGAGTGGTGGGGTCTGCTGA